>JARQOD010003696.1:0-62164 GCA_033576555.1 Oophaga sylvatica | reverse complement strand
CTGAATGCAATGAGAGGCGCGGCGTACCAATCACATTCGTACATGTGGAACTATGTGTGCTTCATCTCTGACTGCTGGAGACATATTGAGGGGGCTTTTTATGGCAACTTTGCGCAAAAAAAACACGGCCCCCAAAAAGAACCCCAACCCAAAAAACGTGCGTTGGGGCTCTTCCATGGTGGCGGACTGGGGGTAAAAGGGAAGAAAATTTAGGGGACATGTGCAAAATTTTAAAACATGTTTATGATATTGTTTATTTGTAGGGGGCATAAGGGGGGGAAAAAAAGGCTCTAGTGGCATTTTTATAATCCATTACTATTAAAATTTACTATTCCCCTTCAGTTGCTTTATTGTCCTGTTTTTTGCTCCCCCCCCTTTTAACCTTTTTTTTTGTCTGGACCCCTCGGGGATTTTTTTGGGACATCTATCTCCTAAAGGTATTTTGGCTTTGTGACTGTTTTAAAAAATTTTTTTTTTAAAATTTGCCTTTTAAAAAATAAAGTGTTTTTTTTTATATACTTAATGTGGGGCCCTTATACTCCTTTGTTCTTTAATTATCAATTCATTCGGGAAGGTCTACAAAATGTGAAAATCGGGCCCAGGTTGTTTCCCCTACAGATCTGTTCCCCGGGGGCACCTGCCTTGGGGGGCCAATGATCTGATATTTTTTTTTTTTTTTTTTTTTTTTTGGAGAGGGGGCCTTTAAAACCCTTTGGGGGGGGTTAGATCCCCGACTGATAAGCTCGAGTTGACCTTGGGTTTTTCATCTAGCATAGCGCCTTGGGGGCTTTCTTACCCCTTTTTTTTCCCCCCCAAAAGGAAAAACGGTGGGGATCTTTTTCCCAATTTTTGGGGTGACCTCTATTTAATCAATAACTGATCGCTAACACCAAAGATTTGGAGCGTCTCTTTTTTTCATTAGAGGGATTATCAAAAAAAGGGGGTAACACAATCTTTGGGTTAATATTCCGTTGGATGCTCCCTTTTGGGGAAAAAAGCTGGGTCGTTTTAAGTTATAAAAACCCCCCCGATCGGAAAAGGGGTCTTTAACAGATAGAGCCCCATCCCCCATTTTTTAAACCCCTTTTTTTGGGCCCCCCAAAAGGCAGTTCTTAAAGGTGCAAAAGATAGGGGTACCCTTTTTTAGGGGCAAGGGCCCCCCACCAGAAACCTAGGCCCAAAATTTTTGGCCCCCGGGGGGGGTTTTAAATTGCCAAATTTTAGGGGGTAATCTCAGTTCCTTTAAAAAATTTTTTAAACCCCCGGACGTTTCCAACGGGAACCCAAGGGGAGGAACGGGGGCCGCAGTATAACTTTAAAGTACTTGGTTTTTCCCCCTTTATTAAAGGCCCCCCTTTAAAAAATCGGGATCCTGGGTTTATGTCGGGGGGCCCCCCCTATCCACGGGATCTGCCCCCCCTCCGAAAAAACCTTTTTCCCCAAAATCTTTAATTTTTTCGCCGATGAACCGGCTTTCTGCTGGCCTGGTATGCTAGGGCCCTTTACCAAAAACCCCCCCCTTCGCTTTAGGATGTCCTTTCGGATCCAAGCCGAAAAGATGTAGTTTTTTGGGGGTTTTGGGGGTTTGGTAAAAAGGTCCCTGGTGTAGACACCCTTTTTAAAGAGGAGCTTTTTTGGGTCTTCCCCCCCCCGGGGGCCCCCTTAAAAGGGGGAAACCCCCCTTTTCCCCCTTTGGGGCCAATAGGGGCCCCCGGGGGTCACCTGGCCCTTTTTCCCTTGATCTCCTAAACAGGCAGGGCCCGACCCCCAGAGGGGGAAAAAGGCATATGAGGGGGGGTTCCCTCCAAACTGGCCCCGAGCATTTTCCCCCTCGGGGAAACCAGTGGTTTGGGGAGAAATCTGGAGCCTTCAAATTTTCTTCTTCCCGCAAAGAGATCTTTTCCCGGGGGGCCCCCCCAAACCCCGGTACAGCGGTGGCCCCCCCTTTTTGGTTAGCTCCACTCTTTGGGAAACGCCCCGTTCCCTGTTTTGGTAGTCTGCTAACTTGTTGGGAACCCTCTAGATTTTTTGCCATAATTAAAAGATTTGCCGTTCCCCCCGGAAAAAATTTTTTCCACCGATTTTGAAGTGACGTCCGGGGTCCCCCTGATGTTCAGAAACTAAATTTGTCATTTTGTGGGAAAAGAATTCGGACTTGTTGATTGTACGAGGGCCCCGGTTTTTCCTTCTTCGCTCCCCGACTGAAAAAATTTCCCGGGAAAATTTGGGAAATCCCTTTTCCTGATTTCTTGGGGGCCCCCGCCCTGAAAGAATTTTTTTTCAAGTGACCCCCCCAAACCCCACGCACGGCGTCGTCGTGAAACAACGTTTTTGGAGAGGGGGGCCAACACCCCCTCCCCGGGGGAAAAATTTTTTGGGGGTTTGCACCCCCCACAGAAAGGGGACTCCTTCACCCCACTGATAAAGTTTTTTGTCAGTGAAGACTGACGTCGGTCCCATACGGATAGGTCTGTTTTTTAATGGTCTTAAATAAAAATTGCGCCCATCGACGCAGGGAATGCACGCATTTTGAGTCCCAACACCCTTCTTGCGTTTTCTTTGGAGAACATGTTTCGGGGGGAACCCCTGGCTGATTTTTTTAGAGGGAGAGAAGAAGAACATCTCCCCGGGGGGGGCTTTTGGGGGAAAAGTTTTTTCCCCCAACCGCCCCCTTCCCCCAAAAACAGGGGTCTGGCACTGACGTACCCCCCTAGTTATCTTAAAAAGGGGGGTGCGACGGGCTGCAAGTCTTTTTGGAGAAATTTTTGCCCTTTTGCCTTTTTATCTCTAAGACTTGAAAGTCCCCCAAGTAAAAAATCGTTTTTTTAGCCACCCTTGCATGGCCCCATCACCTTGGAGTTTTTTTCCACAGCTTTATTTCCCCCTGCTCAAAGGGTAAACGACCCTTAAGTCTCTTTCCCGTATCATTTTTCTTCTGCCCCCCTTTTCCCTTGGGTCTAGATCAAGGTTTTATGGGCCACTAACGGGAAAAATACCCCTTTTTTCTTTGCGGTGAAAGGGCCCTTTCCGAAAATTAAGTCCTCCCGGGCTGTGGTTTTGGGGCCCCTTCCACCTCATTACTCCTACCCCTTTTTCAAGCTCGTCTGTTTGTCGACCTAAAACAGGTATTTTCGCCCTGGTCCCCCCCCTCCGGGGGGGCTCTCCTTCCCATACAGGTCCAAATAAACCCCGCCCCGGGTCCCCCGGGGGCTCCCTTCGTTCTTCTCCCTCCCCCCCCCTTTCTTACCTGCTGTCAGTTTTCCCGGGTTTTTCTGGTAACTTTCCCAAAAGATTTTGCCCTTTTTTTAAAAAGGAGTTTGCTGTTTTGTCCCCCCACTTCCTGTTCGTTTTTTTTTAAAAAAACCGGGGGTCAGGTTTTTGGGGTTCACTGCGGGAAAAATTTTTGCTTCTTTTTCCCCCGGCAACCCACTCCCTTTTTTCCTCACAGATTTTTTGGTGTTTTTACCAGGAAATGCATACCCCTTTTCTTCAGGTGTTTCACCCCCAGCGTTTCTCCCCCGGGGTCGGGGCATTCTCTTCATATGAAGTTGCACAAAAACTGTGTTATCACAAACGTTAAATTGGGAATTTAACCCTTGGTTCACTCCATCGAAAAAAAATTTTTTTAAAAAATTTTTCTTTTTTAACCCTTTTTTTTTTTCCCGGGGGTGGAGTTTTTGGGGAACTGTTGGGGGAATTTTGGGGACATATGAACTTGTTGTTGGACTTCACGGGAATTAAGCCACAACAAAATTTAACTTGCCCCCGGACCCCCCTGTGTTTTCGCAAAGGGGGATCGGGACTTTTACACACCAGCATGAAAAACCCCCAGCCACTTATCTGGCATCAACCCCCCTTTTTGGGGGGTTCACATTTGGGGGGAGGACTCCGTCTTTTAAGAACTTTACCGCCCTCGCAAGAGGTTAAAGGGACTTTTTTAAAATCCGGATTCATATAACTTGACTTGTGTAATATATATGGACTCAGGGCATGACAGGGGTTTTTTTAAAAATTGTTTTTTTGGGGGTTTTTTTTGTTTAAAAAAAATACATTATTTCATTCAAAGAAACCCTCCGATTTTTTATTCCCCCCGCATCAGAATCCTCGAGTTCCCCAATAGTATTCCCAGATATTCCCCCCAAAAAAAAAAGGGGGTTCGCGGGGGGGAAAGACGGAGACACGGGAGACAAATTGTTCCCCCTATTTAAAACCCCTTTTCAGCAGGGAAGGTGGCGGCTGCACACAATCAATTTAAACTTGGAGTCTGGGTTAACCACAATGCCGGGGGTTTTGGTCGGGGTCCCAAGACTACTTTTTGGGGTTTGGAGTCCGGGGGGCCCCAACCTACTGAGCCTCCCCCATCCCCCCATATCCCCAATTGCCTCCATTCCGTTTTAATGGTACCGAAGTAAAATTTCCCGGGGGTTTTTAAAAAAAGAAAAATTTTTTTTTTTATGACACCCCTTTTTTACCCCCGGGTTTTTTAGTTTCAAAGGGTTTTTTTATTTTTTTGTTTTTTGACTTTCACGTCCCCTGGCGGGCAAACCTATGGTTGAAGTCAGATACCCGTCAAAAAAATTTGGCCCAAATTTTTTGGGGCAGCCATGGCGAAAAATTTTTGACGACCCCCAACCCCCGTGCTCCGCTGAATCTCCCCTTCCTTTCCCTTTTCCCCCGGGGGAAACGGTCGTCATAGAATTTGTTACTGAATTTAAAAGGTTAGTGGGGGACACCCCGTGGGAAAAAAATGCTTTATTTCCATCTTTGAAAAGGTTTGTCAAAAGCAAAAGGATGAGCTAGCTCGTTCAAAGGGCCCCACAGGATTTGAATTGTTTTTCAGCACTGTGTACGTTTTGTTTTCCCTTTAACTGAACGCAGACAAAAAAAAAGGGCCCCTGTAAATCGCATTACTAAAATTTCTCTATTCCGTCCGGGAAAAAACCCCAAAAGGGAAAAAAACCCCCAAAAGGGTGAGGGGGTTCCCCATCAGGTGGACTCACTGCAGAGACGTGAGAAAAAAGAAAGCCGCGAAAAACCCCCCGTGAAACGCTTATTTTTTATTGTGGCAATCGGACCCTTTTCATCAAATTGTCCCCCAAGTCCTAGGGACCCAACAAGGTTTGGGGGGTATTTTGGGGATTATGATAACCAGACGCTGATGAAGTTTCGGAAATCAGTCTACTCTAGATGCGGTTTTTTTTCCCCCCCAAAACTGATGCCGACTTCCCTAAAAATAAGGGGAGAAATATTACCCTTTTTTTCTTTTCCCATACAGATTCGTGGGGGGAAAAATGGGGGAAAAAGTTTTCCAGATAACTTGGGGCATTTGGGGGAAATTTTATGGGTTCTTCTTTTGCAAAGGAACAGGTATAAAGACCAACTAAAACTTCCCCCCCCCTAGGAAACGGTGGGTTTTGGGGTTCCCCCTTTTTTTTTTGGACCGAAATCGGGAACAGTGCCTTGGATTAAGATGGAACCAGACCATCAAGGGAAAAACTTTCATTCTTTTTAAATTTTCCCCCTTTTTCCCCCGTAATTTTTGGGAAAATTCCCCGGTTCCCCCCAAAAAATCCAATCATCAAGGGGGAAACCAAGGAGAAAACCCCCCTTTTCCCGAATGCCCTTTTTACCATCAGTCCCCAAATGACGGCTCCAGTTACCCAGAATTTTGGGAAAGGTGAAAAAGGACCTACCTCCTCTATATATCAGGAATTCCAGACAATTTTTGGGTAAAGGAAGGCAGATCAACTTCCCCCACATAGCCCGTATGACTGCCCCAAAAAATTGCTTCCTAGCAGCGATTTTCCCTTTTGGGGCCCGTTTTTCCCTTTTGGGGCCCCCGGGGAAATTTAAAAACTTTACGAGAGTTATAGATGAAAATTTTTTGCCAAGGGGTTTATCCGACCATCTTCTTCACCAGGGGGACCCAAATTTTTTGAAAAAAGGTGGGGTCCAAAAACCCTGCATTGACTTCCCGGGGAAAAAAGGGTAACCACGTAACAGGTCCCCCCCCCCAAAATTCCCAAATTTTTTGGGGAAAAAGTTGCCAGGCCCAAAGGGATTTTTTAAATTAGATCTTCGGGGGGGCATATAATTTACTCCGTAACGGGCCCCCCGGGCGAATGGGAAAAACAGCTTTTAGATGCCGGTATGGACCCTTTTGAATATTTGGGATGCCATTCGGACTCTTTTAACGCCCTGCGCTTTTCAAATTTAGCCAACACTTTTTTCGGGGTTTTTTTGGGGCCCAAATTATGTGGAAATTTCCCCCTTTTGATGACACTTAATTTTTTCGCCCTCCTTACGGGAAAAACAGGACATAAAAACCCCCGTACTTAGACGTTTGAGAGAAAAATCATTTGACATAAAACTCGAAAAGGGGGGTTTTCCCATTGTTCGGGAAAAAAAATTTTTTTGGGCTTTTGTTATCTCCCTCGGGGTTTTAAATGGGTCCAGAAACCCCCAGGCAATTTTGGGGGGGCCCCGGGCCCCCAGGAAACATTAAGGGGTTTACAACATTCATTGGGGTTTGCAAAATTTTTTATAGCGGTTTATCCGAAATTTTTCAGAAATTGCCCCCCATCATTTCTCCCCCCAAAAAGGGGAAAGGGGTTAAAAATTGGTTTCGCAAGCTCGGGAAGCCTTTGATCTTTTTAAAGGGGGGGGTTTTTTAAACCCCCAAATTTTGATGCCCCGGGGATCCGCACAGCCTTTTTCGTGGGGGTGACGCGTCTGCCCTTGCATTGGGAGCTATCCCTCACAACGTCCCGGGAGACAAAGGTTTGTCCCCCGGGGGCCCCTTCTTCTCTCGTGGGTTTAAATTTTTCTGCGAACTTAACTATGAGTGGAGATAAGGTTTTTTGGGGGAAATTTTTTCCCCCTTTTTAAGGAAGGGAGACACCATTTCAGGGGGCAACTCAGCAGGTAGTTTTTCTCACGGACATAAAAATTTTTGGGAAATTTCCTTTTTAACTGCCAGGTGTTTTTCCCTCAAAAAGCTAGGGGGAGTTTGTTTTGAACCTTTTAAAATTTTTTTTATTTCGCCCCCCCCGGGTTTACGTAATGGGAAAGGGGGCGCATTATCCCGAACCATACCGTGGATTCCCCCCCCGGGACCCCGTCGAAGCCCTTTTCTTGTCGGACCCCCAAATTTTTTTGGGGGTGCCCCGGGAAAAACCGGGGGTTTTCCAGGAGATCAAATGCCTAGGACGGTGACGTATTTTTTGCGTCCACTGACAATTGAATCTTGCCTTGGGAAAAGGTGGGGGGCTTAAAGACGAGTATTTATGTCCAGAGGCTGAAAGACTTCGAGTTCTCAAATTGGCCCCCCGACCTAAATTGGCTGGTCATGGGGGGGTACAAAAACCCGGGGGAAAAGTTAACTCTTTTTTTTTTTGGGGGCCCTACCTGCTTGAAGGTTTTGAATGAAAAACCCCCCTCTTGTGAAGTTTTTCCCCCGGTTTAAAAAGGGTTCCCCACTTTCCCCTACTGGTTTTTTAAAAACCGCACCTGTACCGTCTCCCCCCCTTGGGGGTCTTTTTTCGATGGACTTTTTTTTGGAGTTACCCACCCTGGTGAAAAATACATTTTGGTGGTATAGATCTTTTAAAACCCAAAGCTGCTCATTTCATTCCGTGTGCTGGTTTTCCCCCCCACTACAGAGACAGGGAGATCTGTTATCCAGAAATTTTCCGGGGTGCATGGGGGACCAGATGACTCATTTTGGCCCCGGGGGAAAAAATTTTCCCTAGATTTTTTGGAAAAAGGGTTTTGTTCTGCGTCCACATTAAGTTTTTTTGTTTTCCCTTTTCCCTCCTCAACCAGGGGGAGCCCCAACGGGCAAATCAGCCTTTGGGGGCAAAAATCTCCCTTTTTACGTCAGGGCATTTTCAGGACGTTTTGGGTAAAATACTTCTCTAGCGGAATTTTCGTACAAAAAACCCCAAACGTTCCACAAAGGGGAACGCCTTTTTTTTTCCAACCGGGGGTTTTTCCCCAAGATTTTGCCTAGGTCCCGGTTACGTTTTTTGGTACCAGCGGTTGAAGCAGAGTGCGGCTTTGGGAAAATAATCTTGAAGTTTTTTTAAAATCCCTGACCCAGCACAGGGGGGGTTTCAAAAGTCGGGGCCCATAGATTCCGGAAAAAACCCGCACCCCTTTATAAGGTAGGGACCAGTTTGGGGTTTTTCCCCCAAAAATCTAAAATTTTTTGGGGGTTCCTTCGAGAAACAGGGGCAGAAATTTTCGGTCCATTCAAGTCACTGGATTTGACTCTGTGCCTTCGGTTGAAGCTACCACGGACTTTTAAAAAGGGGGAAACCCCTATTTCATGTTTCCTTATTAAAACCCCCCTCCCCAAAAAAGTTTTAGGGCTACGACCTCCCCCCCACCCCCGTTGGTTTTTGGGGGAAGAACAATTTGTTTGGTACAGGATATTTTAATTTTAACTTTTTTTGAAACCCGGGGGCAGTATCTAGTTTTGGGTGGCAAAAGGGACTCTCTGAAAAAAGATTCTTGGGAACCCTTTAAAAAAACATCAAAGCGCCTCTGAAGATTGCTCGTTTCATCGGGATCCCGGGCAGGCCTGGGCCAGGGCCCCCGGGGGGCCCCCCCTTTTGGGGGGGGGGGTAATGTCGATTCCCGGGTTTTTTTGGTAACTTTTTTCAATGATTTTGCCCTTTTAAAAAGGGGGGTTTGCTGTTTTCGGGGCCCTATTTTTTTTTTTTTTTAAAAACCCCGGGGGCCCTTTCTGGCTTTTTTGCTGGGGTATTCTGCTTCGTTCCCCGCAAAACCCAGTCTTTGTTCCTACAATCTTTTGTTTTTTTTTCCCCGGGAAAGTGATAGCTTATTTCAGGGTTTTTTCACCAGGGTTTTTTTTCCCCCGGCTCGGGCCCTTCTTGTTTAGTAATTTGGGCACAAAGCCCGGTTATCACAAATTTGTTGATTTGGGAAAATTTTAAACCCCTTTTGGTTTTTCACCCCCACTGATAAAAACTGTGTTTCTGAACGTTTTTTTTAAAACCCTTTGTGCACCCCCTCTGGTGAAGCTGTTGGAACGACGGAAAACCTTACGACTTTATAACTTTTTTTTGGGACTTCACTGAATTCCCCCACAACGTTTTTAAAACTTTTCCGGGCCCCCCCTTTTTTTTTCTGCTTTACCTGGCGGCCCTTTCACACACCAGCAGTGTGTAAATCCAGCCACTTTAAATCTGTGCATCGATTTACCTTGGGTCACATTTGTGTGGGGGCCCGCCCTTTAAGGGAATTTTTCCGCCCCCGCTTTTGAGGTTCAAGGCTTTTAAACCGGATTAAATATAAGGATTTTTTAATATAAATGGACTCTTTTTATGCATGCATTTACGGGTTGTTTGGGAAAATTTTTTTTTGGGGGGTTTGCGTTTCACAAATACTTATTTGCATTAAAAAAACCCCTTTTGATTTTTTTATTGCCCCACGCTAAAAGAATCCTGGGTTTTCCACAAAATATTACACCTGTTAGGGGTCTGTTTTGGGGTTTTAGACGGGGGCTGCCAAAAATCTGGCCATAGAGGCCGGGAAAACCTCCCCCCCAATCGGGGGCCTTTATCTCTGGGGTAGGGACTGCTTTTCCCTTTTCTAAACCCTTTGGGTGTACAGGGTTTGAAAGGGGGTTTTTTGTAAAAACTTGGAAACCCTTACATGGCAGTAGGGCATCTGTTTATTTAGACAAAGATTTCCCCGGGTTTTTTTGGTGCTGGGGGGGGGGTTTTTTGTGGATCCCTTTCCCTAAAAAAAAGGGAAGGGGGAAAAATGGGGCCCCTTTTGGGGGGGGGAGTGCTCAAGGGGGTTTAATTTTGGGGGGGGATTTACCCCGCGCCCGGGGCACCCCACCCCTCCTCGACCCGGGCCTCCATCTCCACCGCGATTACACGTTCAAAAACCCCGGCCTTGTCCCACAACAAGGCGCCTTTTGGGGCGCATAGCGCTGCTGGCCCCACTTAGGGAGTCCCAATGGACGCTTTTTCCCCCCAAAACCCCCCGGTTTGTAAAGTATAGTGTACATTCCTAAGCTCTTTGTGCTTGGTCGGGGGAAAAAACGGGGGACACAGGTTGATAAAAAATGACTTGTATTCTTCTACAAGCATGCTAAAAAATTCACACATTTTTCGGGGAAAAGCGCAGGAGACACAGCAGCCCCCCAAATAACTTCAAACTTACAATATATCTCCAAACGGGTTCAGGATCTTTTTTCCCCCGTCCCCAAATTTCCCCCTTTTGCAAAATGGATTCACCAAAACAGATTTCCGAGCCCCAAAAATTTTCCCCAAAGGTTTTCCCCAGTGGGGAAAAAGCTGGGGGACAAGCCCAAAGGGGTTCCAGGAGCGGGGCCGGGACTGCTGGGGGTTAAATTTGGGGACACTGATTGTTAAATTGAGGCTGTTTAAAAAAGAAAAAGGGAAAAAGGGGGGGCCGGGAAAAATAAAAACGGAAACTCCATTTTAAAAATGAGGGAAAAACTGCAGAAAAGACAAAAGCAAAAAAAGGGCCCACGGAAAAAAATGAGTTTTAAGGAACTGTCAACAGAGACAAAGAAAACCCTTTCATTACTCCCCCCTTTGGGAAACCTCCGGGAAGAAAACCCCCCCAGGCTTTTCAGGGGACCCGGGTGAAACGGCGGGGGCAGGCGAGGAGCATTTACATTTTTTACGGTTTTCCCGATTTTCCCCCCCGGGGACCTGCCATTTAATCAAATATTGCAAAAAAAATTTCTGACAACCCCCAATCTAAATCCTTTTTTTTCCCTAAATTCTTCCTGACCAAAGACCAGCACTGGGCAGGCAAGGAAAAGAAAAAATTTCCCGGGGGGAAAGTATTTTTGGGGGGTTTTTCAGCCTTAGTAGGGATACAGAAAAAGGGGTGGATTCTCATAGTTCCCGGGCAGTTGAAGACGGCAAGCAACAGCACTTTAATCTTTTCTGATCTTAAAGGCCCCAAAGTATTATGTCCCAATTTAGAGATGGAATTTTTAAAATTTTTAAAATTTTTTGGGTTTACAGCCAGCCCAAAAAACCCCCCCTTTAAAGCGGGGCAGGTTACGAAAAATTTTTTGGGTGCCCTTTTTGTACTTTTGGGGCCAAAACAGATTTTTTCCCTTTTTTAAAATCCAATTTTTTTTAAAGAATGATTCTTTCAGCCCCTGCCCCGGGAAAAGGGGGAAACTATGGGGGGAAAAAGGGGAAAAATTTAGGATGATAACCCAGTTTTGGGGGAAAAAGGAAAGCTTAGTGGAGGCGCCTTTAGAGTTTTTATAAGAGAACTCAGCCGTGGAAAAGACCCCCCCAATCATCTTGAAGTGCAGGAAAAAACCCCGGGGAAAAGGCCCCCGGGGGGGGGGTTGGTTCGTTTTGTCTGCCATTAGTCGGGGAGAAAAGCAGAAAAAGGTTTACTTTAATGTCCAAAAAATTCCAGAAATTTTTTCCAAAAAACCCTTTAAGTGAATTGCACCCCTCGATCCGAAATGACTCACCCGGGAAAACCCCTTTTAAGCGAAACACCCTTTTTAAAAAATAAAAAACTATGTCTTTTTTGCAGTGGGAACCCACACAAGGAAAAAAAAACGCCTTTGTTAGCGGCAACCACCACTAGAAGGTTTTCTTCCCTTAAAAGGGGGTTGGGGAACCCCAAAATAAGTCCATAAAAAAGGTTTTTCCCCCCGGGGGGGCGGGGGGGGGAAGAGGGTTCAACAGACCTTTGGGGGGGGCGAGGGTTTTTGCATCTGCACAGACCCAAAAGAAGTACCTTTTTTAAAACCTTTCCCGAAGGGGGGCCCCCAAAAAAAAACAGAAAGAAATTTTGTGTTTTAAAAATTCCCTTGCCCGCTATTTGGGGAAACGTGGGTGATTGCAATACTCTCAATCTACTTTTTGGGGGTTTTTTAAAAAGACTTTTCCCGAATCCACACACCATTTTTTAAAGGAAAAAACAAAAGGGAAAAACCCACAAAAAACATCGTAATGGACGTAAAAAACGTCACTTTTTGCAACCCCCCTTTCGATGTTTAGTTGGGGCAGCTGCCAGCGACCCAGTTTTCCCGCTGGATCTCGCCCCCCGCTTTGGAAAACTCTCCGGGCCCATTTCCCTCGCGGCGGCCCCCCGGGAAAAATATTTCGCTTTGGGGTGGCACCTTTTCTTAGGGGATTTAAAAAGGGACTTTTTTACCGCTAAAATTTGTTAAGGGGATCGCTAACCCGTAGCGTCCTTTTAAAATATCGCTAAGTTAAAACCGCACTCAGCATATAAAAACCCAACCCGCTACGTCTCATTAGTAGCGACACTAACGAATCGCTACGGTTTTTTGTAGTGTGGCAGCCTTACCCCTTTTGGGGGTTGACCCCAAAAAAGAATCCCCCAGGAAAAGCTTCCTTTTGCCTTTTAAGAGGTCTTGATAAAATCACCCCCCGGAAATCTAGGCAAAGAATATTTTCTTAGGGGGATAAGGGGGGCTCTGCTGAAGAACCCCAAAAGGGGCATAGCCTTTCCATTGCCGATCCGGGGCTATAAAAATGACAAAAAAAAAATTTGGGTTTTGGGAAAAGATTCCAGCGGCCTGGGGAGGGTCGGCACAAAATCGCCCCGAAAAAATTTAAAGGGTTACGGGTTTTCCCAGGAAAATTTTCTTTTTGCCCCCCCAAAAGGTTCTCCTTTCCCTTTTAAGGGCCCGGGGAAAAGGCCAACAATTCTCTATTCCCCAAACTTTAGTTCCTCCCCCCCCGAAACGAAACTGCGGGGAAAAGAAGGAAAGGGGAAATGAAAGAAAATTCTTCCCCCTTTCCTGAGGAGTATAGCCCCAAAAGGGCCACGTCTAAGGGCACCACCCTTTTATAATCAAGGGGGGGGTTTGGGGGATGTACTAAGATAGGGCGGGGGTAAATTTTTTTTTTAAACAGGAAAATTTTTCCCCTGGCTTGCGGGGTCCGGGGAAAACCTAGCTTTTCCCCCGGGTTTAATTTGGGTGATAGGTGACACATCGGGAAAAATTTTTAAATTTGAAAGTTTTTTGAAGTTGGAAACCCCCTTTAAAAACGCTGCACCTCCTTACATTCGGGGAAATTTGGGCCCAAACCTTGATGGCTTGGGCCCTTTCTTCCATCCATACAAAACCCTTGCTAATAGTAATCCCCCCGAAATTAAATTTTGGGGCCCCAGGAATTCAATTTTTCAATTTGATGTAGAGAGGTTTTGTCTTAGGGTTTTTAAGACCATTTCCACATGCCCCCATGTTTTTCCCCCGTGGGGTTAGAAAAAATTGAATTTTTTCAAAAATCACCACCCAAAAAAAATTTTAGGGGAAAAACCCGGGAAAATATCATTCACAAGTTTTTGGGAAAATGGCTGGGGGGCGGGACCAGACCAAAAAAGGGGGAACTAATATTTAAAAAATGCCATTTGGGACCTGAAAGCAGTTTCCATTCTTTCCCCCGGTTGATACGGGCAAGTTTTAGCCCCCCCGGGGATCCAGTTTAGAGAAAAAATTTTTGGCCCTGCCCACCCTCCCCAAAAAATCAGGGGTTAAAGGCAAGGATAACGGGGTTTTTAAAAGAAAATTTTTGAGTTCCCCCATACATGAGGGGTTTTTAAAATCCATCTTTTTTCTTTACAAAGAAGATGGGGGGGCCTGCGGGGGATAAGAGGGGGCCTTTTGAACCCCCTTTGGGCCCCCAATTTTTTTTTTATATAATTGTCATGGGTTCGTGGGGGCAATGTTTAAAGTGGGAAAATTTTTTTTGGGGCGAAAACATTGCCCGTCTCAGTCGCCCCCCCCCAGTATTTGGGTTTTATTTTGGGGGGGTAGGTTTCCCCCGGAAGGACGGGGTCCCCGGTTTTGAGGGTTTAACGAACGATTGGTTTGGGGCCTTTCAACAACTCACCCCCCCAGACCCGGGGGCCCGAGGGTTCCGGAGTCCCCCCCGGGGGGGGGGCTGTCATGGGGGTAAACGGGCCCAAAGGGTCGTCGCGATTACACACTGACTTCTCACGCTGAGTTTCTGTTTCTTTGGTTTTTTTTTTTTGGGAAGGGGGGGAGTTAATTTTTTCCCACTCTTTGCTAAGACTGGGGTTTAGCCTCGCCCGGCTGCTTTTGTTTTTGTTCTAAAATTTAAAATTTCCTTTTATAAACCTGCCCCCCTGCTTGTTAATGGGGGGTTTAAAGCATTCATTTGGGCAGCAACTGGAGGGTTCTGAGAAGATTTTTCAAAAAGCCCTTATTGTTTTTACTTTACCCGCCCTTTTATTTATTCTGAGACCTAAAAGGTTTTCCCACGTGTGTGAGTGTTGTATGTTTAAATTTTTTTTTACTTTATTTTTTTTCTTTCTTGTAGTCTTTCTGTTCTTTTTAAACCCCTTACCCCCTTTTTCCCCCCTTTTGGGGGAATCAGGGTCCTTCTTGGGGCAAAAATTTAAATTGGCGGGATTAAAGGGACGGGTTTTTTCGCTGGTGGCCTGGGGCCTCTGCCTTTAACATACCCCCAGGAAGGGGGTTTTAGGACCCCGTTTAAAGGGGCAGCTAGCCCCGGGGGACCCTCAGCCGGAGACAGGGGTATAAGGGTTTCCCCTATTGACCCAGGGGGCCCTTCTGTCGGTAATTTTTTTTTATCATATATTTTTGCGGGATTTAATAGTATGTTGCCCTTTTGATATAGTTTTTTGAAATACATATATATATATATCTGCTAAAACAGGTGACAAAAATTTTTTTAAACTTTTAGCTCGGGGCCCCGCTAGGGGGTAATCTTACCAAAAAAGGGATCTCGGGTCCGGGTAAAAATTTTTAATTGGAAAATCAAGGGCGTGAGGGGAAGCGATCACGTTTTTTTTGTCACAAAAATTTGTCAAACCCCGGAAAAAGCTTAGTTAGGGGCTGAAAATGGTTCCTTTTGGGGAAAAGAGCAACGAAACCCCCCTTTACTCACTGTTTTCCAAAAATGAAATTTCCCTTGGGGCCCCCCTTAATCGTGGGATTCTGCGCCTGCACCAGGTAGCCCTAGAAGGGGGGGGAAAAAGGGGGAAAAAGGGGAAAATAACAAAAAACCCTTTTTCCTCCTGATGATTTTTTCCCATAAAACCCTCAAAGGCTCGTTTCTGATCCAGGGGCCCCCGAATCAGTAGAGAGCCACCCCCAGTCCCCACGTACTGGGGTAGCCTTTTCACTGAACGTTCCCTTTTTTAGACCCAAAGGGATACCAAAAAATTTTTCCACTTGTCCCGAGTCGTTTATGCAAGCTAGACACCCAGACGAGTCCCCCCGATTTTTAGGGAAAAAGGGGCAATGAAAAAGTTTTTTAAAAAATCAGCGGGGAAAACCCCAGGAAACTTAAAAAAATTGCAGCGTTTAACCCCCACGTCCCCCGAATAACGGGTTTTTTTCCGAGAAATCAATTTCTTTTTTCCGAAATCTCTCTGGAGCCTGGGGGCCGACAGACAGAGCTCCCTCGCAACACCACAGTGAATGACTGCTGCATGTTTTTCGAGAACGGGGGGGGCAGTTTATAATGAACCCCCCTGACCCCCCACAGTAAAAAAATAGATTTTCCTTTATACGATGTTTTTCCCGTGCAAAAAAAACCCCCCTTTAAAAAAGGGGCCCCCTGGGGGGGTTTTTGGGGGTTTTGGGGGTTTCCCCTTTTGTACCCTAAAAAAAGGGGTTCCTTAGCTGAGGAGGGGGGTAGTAAATGCCCATTTTGGTTTTTTGCCACAAATCGGGGGGTTTGCACATTTTTTTTCCCCAAAAAGCTGAGCTGCTGTTTTTTTGTTTTGGGCCCCTGGGGAGTTAATTCTGTTGTGCTGGGGCTGGGAGGGGTGTTTTTTTTCCCGGGGGTGCAAAAAAATTTTTGGGTTGTTTGGTTTCCCTTTTTAAATTTCCCTTTGGTTTTTCTGTTGGGGCCCCCATAAAAACCTTCTTTGCAGACCACAGATGGGAATGAATCTGTTTTAGATTTAGTTTTGAGCTCCTTAGTTTTTAAAGCTCTTTTTGGTTAGATTTTTTTTCCCCCAGACCATTTTTTTTTCCTTTGGTGTTTGAGTGTTTTTTAAAAAGGGGAGTTTTATCCTGTCTTTTTTTTTTTAAGTCTAATCTGTTTTTTACTGAGACCCCCCCTATCCCTTTGGGGGGGTTTATCGGGATCCTTCTTAGGATGTTTTCAGGTTCGGGGGGTTGATAGGGACAGGGTTGGGTTTTTGGGCTTGGACCTCTAAAACCTTTTCAGTACCCCCCAAGGGGAGGGATTAGTTGGGACCCCAGTTTGGGGGCAGGTTAGACCCCCGGCCCCCCATTTCCCTGTTTCAGCTCATCAAGTCCCAAGTTTAAACCCCCGATTCAGCAATAGGGTTTAGGAAATTTTTTCTTTTACTTACATGCTGATTTGCTATACTAGTTTTTTTATGGGTGTTGTCCGTAAAATTTATTAAACTGACAGTATAATTCTTTAACACGTGACATTTTCACTGGCCATAAAAATTATCTCCTTCCCGGGGGAAAAACCCAGTAGCCCAGCTGGCTCTGCATTTTAAGGGATTTCCAGGAGCGCGGAAAATTAAGTCCAAAGTTTTTTCCCCTGGACAAACCAAGTTACCTAAAAAAACTCCCCCCGGGCGGGTTTCCCCCTGGGCGAGAAAAATTTTTTTTCCCCTTGGGGGGGGCCCTGAAAAATTTTTTTTGGCTTGGGCCCCGATCATCGGGGGGTGAGGACGAGAGGGGGGAAATTTTTATCTCACTTCTGCAAGGGACCCCAATCCTGGGCAATTTTCCCTTCCCCCCGGGAACCCCCCGGGCCAGTCTGTGATCAATTTTTTTTTCTGCCCTGGATGGTGTATGATGACCCAGATGGGTCTCTCTTGCTGAGACAAA
Organism: Oophaga sylvatica; assembly: GCA_033576555.1. Classification (NCBI taxonomy): domain Eukaryota; kingdom Metazoa; phylum Chordata; class Amphibia; order Anura; family Dendrobatidae; genus Oophaga; species Oophaga sylvatica. Next base: position 45,279 of record JARQOD010003696.1, on the reverse strand, counting down.
ATTACGTAAGATACAGCGGGGAAAAACCGGGGAGAGGAATTTTCTTCGATTTGTAAGGGCCCCCAATACTCATTGGAATGCCCAGCCTTGGGGCCCCTTTTGTCCGGGGGTTTTTTGAAAATTAAAAGGGCTTTGGGCCCCAGTATGGTCTCCCCCTTTCCCGGAGGCTGCTATGCCTTTGTATCCGTTTCGATAGACGGCTTCGGGAGGGGGGAGGAAACCCCCCTCCCTGTTTTTTCTCCCCCTACCCAAAGTCCCTTTTGTTTTTGGGTTTCCCCCTTTTCTGTTTGGGGAACCATCATTGGGAGGGGGAACATTTCGGGAGGAGGGGATTTTGGGGGGACGCCCCCGGGCTAAAGATTTTTTTTCTGCGGGGGGAAAAGGGACATTTTTTTTTAGAATGTCCACCCCCCCCTTTTTTAGCCAAAAAATCGGCCCCGGGAAAAAAAGTTTTTCCCCGGTTTTGTGGGGGCGACAAAAACCCCGGGGTATGTATTTCACCCCCGTTCTTCTCATTCCTTGTACCATTTGGGGTGGTTTTGGTAGAAGTGGGGAAAATTTTCTGTTCTTCTTTTAAAGGGGTTTTTCCCGGGGGAATCGGTTGACGCCATTTGCCCCCGGGTCAAGGGATGCATTGAGTATTGGTCAAACCCCCCCCTTTAAATTTTTCCCTTGCGCCAGCCTCTCGCCAAAAGGGTTTTTTTTTGTTATTTTTGGGTTTTAAAAATTTTCCTTCGGGAGGGGCCCAAAACATAGGGGGAAAAATTTTCTTGTTTTGTGTTTGGGGGGGCTACCCACTCCCCCCGTGTTTTGGGGGTTTCCCTTGGGTTTGGGTTTAAAAATAAAACCCCCCGATTTTAAATTTAGTCCCAAAAAATAACAAGGGGGGGAGTTTTCAAAAAACAACTCAAACACAGCTCAGTGCGGGTCGTTTTCCTATACATTCCCCTTTTTTGGAGGAAAATTTTTGGGGGTGTTTTCTTGAGGGGGGTTTTAGGATTTTCCTCCCACGGTGAGGACTGCCCCTTTTAAATTTCCCTTTCCCGATGCTAAGTGCCAAACTAGGTTGTATAATCTTTTGGCCCCGAAGGCAGGCTATGAAAAAATTATTTTTTCTAAAACCCGGCCAAAGGGGGTTTTTAGGCCCTTTACTTCCCCAGTGCCCGGGGTTCTTTTTTGTGAAGAAGAAAGAAAAAGGGGGGCCTACCCCTTGTTTGGGTTTTTTCCGCGAAACAAATCGAATTACTGTTCGAGACCCGTACCACTCCTCTATTCCGATCTCTTCAATCAAATTTTTGGCCCCAAAAAAGGTTCTCAAAAATTTGGGCTCAGGGGGGCTATAACGGGATTAGAAAAAAAAGGGGGGAAAATGGGAAAACGGCTTTTTTAAACCCACCCCCGGGGGGACATTTTGAAAAACCGTCATTTTTTTGGGGTTTCTGACTACTGCACCACGTTTTTCCAAAAATTTTTTAAATACTTTTTTTGTCACCTTGGGGGGGGGTTTTTTGGTTTTATTTGGACACATTTTAATTTACCCCCAATCTTTGTTTTTTAGGAGCATTTGAGACAGGGGTTGCGGGATTTTTCGAGACAAAAAAAACGCCAAAAACTGGTAAGGGGTTTTTTTCCCCACGGGGAACTTCATTTTTTTTTGGGTTTTTTGGGTTGTCACCCCCCGGTTTTTGTATGGACCCTAAAAATTTTTGGGCAGGCTTGAATGGGTCAGCCAGGGATTTTAAAGGGCCGCGCGTTTTCGGGGGTTTTTTAAACTTCCCGGGGGAAAATTTATTTTTAATTTTTCATCTTCTCAAACCTCTCACTAATGAAAGAAAAGGGACGGTTTTTTTTAAAATGGTGGGGCAAACTTCCCCAAGCCTTTTCCTCTTTGAAAAAATTTTTTCTTCGGCCCCCCTCTCAAAAAACCCCCGGGGGTTTCTAAAACCTTTTATTGTGGGGTGGATGCGTCGACGAGGGGTGGGGGCTATTTTTCCCCCGGGCCTTTTCCCCTGGGTAAATGGCTCCGGCGTTTTTTTTTCAAAAAAATTTGCCTCCGCCGAAAGGAATTATATATGGGAAATGGGGAACCCCTTTTGGGCCCATTAATTTTAGCTTTTGAAGAAGGCCCACTTTTTGGGGGGGGCAGTCCCCCCTTTAACCGTTATTACTGTCAAAAAACCCCTGTTGTTTTTGGATCCGCTAAGCGTTAATTTCCCCGGGAAAAGCCGAGGGTCGTTTTTTTTTACCGGGTTTAATTTTGTCGCACTTTTCGCCCGGGGTCTAAAATTTTTAAAGGGGTGATCCCCTTTTTTCCAGTTTCCGGGGGGCCGGGAAAAGGGGTGCCCCCATCCACCCCTTTAGGGGGGGGTGGTTTGTGGGCCCTGTTTTTCTGAGCTTGAGGAGGAGGTTTAGGGGTCGGGGGGACGCCCCTGCGGACCCCAGGGGACTTTTGTCCCAAATCTTTTTAAAGACAAAAGGTTATTGAGGCACATCATAATTCTGCTCACAGGACACCAGGGGGTAAGGCACTTTAGATCTCCTTTCTCGCCGGTTTTGGTGGCCTAATGCAAAAAAAGGTTATAATTTTTTTCCCCGGGCATGGGGGGGTGTGTCTCCTCAAAAAACCCCATACCCCTCCGTCGGGGGCCCCCCTTTCCCCCTTGGAAAAATTCCGGGCGCCCAAAGGAAAAACCTTTTTTCTATGGCTTCTTTTTCGGCCCTTTTCCCCCGTCGTGGGGAAAATGTCATATGGGGGTTTTTTAAAGGGGTTTATAAGTTGGGGAAAAATTTTTTTGTTTCCGCCCCCCTAATGAAAAAACCGGGGGCAGGTGTTCATTTTGGGGATCTTTTTGGGTTTTAGGGGTTTTCCCCTTTTGTGTGGGTCAGTGGGGGGGTTTCCCTTTTTTGTCCAAATTTTTTGGGGGGGTTTTTTTACGTCGGGGGGTGCAATTGCACCTCGGCTTTTCACCCCCAGACCAATGGTCAGACAGAGCGTCTGAATCAGAGGGTTAGAGACATATCCCCGGGTTTTTTTCTCGAGAACCAGGGGACTGGTCTTTTTTCTTGCCCTGGGGGGTTTTGCCTTAAAAAACAGGCGGCAAGTCCACGGGGAAGTCCCCTTTTTGGGGGGCATAGGGGTTTCCCCCCCCCCATTTTGTATTTTAAAAGGGGGGGGGGCCCTTTTTGGGGGGTTTAGGGGACGTTTCTCTCGTCACTTGTTTGTGGGAGGGTTATTAAAAAACTGAGTGCGAGGGGGGAAAAACCCTTACAAAAAATGGGATAGGGGGGGGTTTCTGGTCCAGATCTGAATGTAAGATTGGTTTTGGTTTTTTTTACCCCGGGAAAAAAAAACTTTAAAAAAGGGGCCCCCCGGAAAAGGGTCCCAGATTCTTTGGGCCGTACGGATAGTTCCATAATTAATCCTGTGGCATTTCGTTGGAACTCCCCCCCACGTTTAAAAAACAAAAAGGGTTCCCCCAAATTTATTACTTTTAAAATTACGTGGCACCAGTCATACCATCACCCACCTCCCCTCCATGGGGGGCAAGGTAACTTGGATTTTTAAGTGCAAAGATCAGACTCACGTCGAATCGCCGGCCCTTTTAGTATTGGTCCTTGGAAGGGGTTATGGTCCAGAGGGAGGACGTGGGTCCCTGGTTTGTGTTAACGCAGACTTTGGTTCGGACCTTCCACAGAACTCACCCGGGGGGCCCTTTGGGGGGCCCCCGGAGGCCCCTCGTAAAGGGGGGGGGTTCTTTTCATGTGGCATTGCCACGAAGATCCGTCGGGGTTTGAAACATTTTGACTTCTCACAGCTGAGCGGGCTTTTTCTTTGTGTTTGGCAGCTGGGGATTTAATTCTGTCTGTGCCGGGGGGGGGGACGGGTGCATTTTCCCCCCGGGGTTTCCCTTTTTTTTATTTTTTTTTTTGGGGTTTTTTTAAAAATTTCCGGTTGTTTTTTTTGGGGGGTTTTTGCCATGAAATTTTTCATGAACCCCACAGATAGGAAGAATCTTTTATAGATTTTAGTTTGACCCCCTATTTTTTCAAGCTAAACCCTTGCTTAGAGTTTTTTTCCCAGCCCTTTTTTTTCCCCTTTGGGGGTGTTTAGTGTGTATGCAAGGGGGTTAAAACCTGTCGGGCTTAATGCTAACTGTGTATTACTGAGATCCCCATATCCCTTTGGGGGTAGTCAGGACCCTTTCTTGGGATTTGTTTGGGGGGTTCGGGGCTGTAGGAGACGGGGGTTAGGTTGGATTTTTGGACCTCTAAACCCTTTACCAGCCCCCCAAGGTGGGGGGTTAAAGTTAGGCCCCCTTTAAAAGGGCAGGTTAGACCCCGTCCCCTCTTTCCTGTTTCAGCTATAAATCCTAAAATTAAAAACCCCGAGTTCACAGAATCGGTCGGGGAAATCTATTTATACTTACAGGGGATTTTTTCTAAAATTTTGTATAGAGGGGGGGGTTCCCCGTATTAATAGTTTACTGACTTTTAAATTCAATCATTAAAAAAGCGTGACAGAAAAAGGGTTTTGTGCGTTTATTTTCGAACCACTCTCTTTCGCGTTTTTTTAGACGGATCAATAGGGGTGCAGATTTTAAAAAAGCCCCCCCTAACCAGTGGGGGGTCGGCACGAGCAATTACCCTTTAAACATGGAGCCCCCCCCTTTTTCCAAAAAAAAATTTTTTAGCGGGAAATGCCCCCCGGGGGTATCAAGGCCCCTTTCCTGAAATCCAAGGTTTACACTACCGAGGTTTTCCTTTTGGCAAATTTAATTTTTGGCTGTTTCGCTTTTTTCACCTCGTTTGGGGGTCATCAAACACCCCCCCCATGGTGAAAAAAAAGCTAAAAGGTGATTCAAACAACCCCCCCTCATCTAAAATCGGGGGTTTTGCCCCATCAAAGCCTTACCCCGTAAAAAACGGTTTATAGTAAGTTTTTTGGGGTTCGTCGGGGGGAAAATTTTGGGTAAAGCATTTTGCAGGAAAAAAAATTGCATTGATTAAAAACCCCCCCTGAATTTCTCACTTTCCCCCCCCAAAACGAAAAGGAAAAAATTTTTGGGGATCCAGAACTGGGGGTTATGGCAGGAGGGGGGGCTTTTCCCCTTTAGAGCCCAATCCTGGCTAAAAATTTCCCCGGGGTTATTTCGTCCAAACATTTAAAAAATTTTTTTTTATGAGGCCTGTATTTTTGGCAAAAGGGGTTTTTTAAATTTGTACATCTGAAAGGTTGTATCGTCACTCCGCAAACCCCTTTTTTGGGGGGCCCTCCATTTTTTCCCGATTTTTTTTAAAGGGAGAGGCGGGGGAGAAGAGGAAAAAAAAAAAACAATAGGTTACCTTTTGAAAACACTCCAGGGTAACATTTAAGGGAATGCCTCCCTGGGGGGTTTTGGGGGGAAGCCCAAAAACCCCGTCACACATAAGGATTAAACAACTTTTGATACCCCCAGCACAGCAAAACACCTTTCCCCCCCAGCAGACATAAACTTTGGGGGTCCCTGAACTTGTCATGTATAGTGACAGTTCCTATACGTCCCTTTTGTTTGGGTTTTCGGGAAAACACGGGAGACATGGGTTTTAAATGAAATGACTTGAAATACTTCAACAACATGCGAAAAGCACACTTTTTTTTCGGAACAGCGACAGGGGGAAAACAGAGACCAGAGAAAACTCAAGCTCTAAAATTTATTCTCCAAAGCGGGTTCGGGTCTCTTTTCTTCCCCAAATTTTCCCCTGCAAACATGGTTTCACCAAACACCCGGTTTTCCCCAAATCCAAAAGGTTCCAAGGTTCCTCAGTAGGGAATAGCTGAGTACAAGTCCAAGGCTTCCGGGGGTGGGGGCACAGACAAAATGAGGCTTGATTCAGGAGAAAAATTTTTTTTCCTGAGGTGTTTAAAAAAGCAAGGGGAAGAATCGGGGCGGGGGGAAAAGGGGAAAAATTTTGGGAAAACCCTTTTTTAACTGGGGGGAAGGCCCGCAGAAAACAAAAAAAAAAAATGGCAGAGGGAAAAAAAATGATTTTTAAAAGGGGAAACCCGTAAAAAAGAAAAAAAGGGGAAAACCCTTTCCCCCCGGGGAAAATTTGGGTTCCCCCTGCTTACTTTGGGTTTCCCCCGGCGGGAAAAAAAGCCGACGCCCCCCATGGCCTCCTTGGGTTTTTGACGGCAGCAGCACTGGAAGAATTCTCAGCCGCGGAAACCCGTCCAGAACGTGCCCGGCGGGGGGCCAAAATGGGGGAACCCCCCCCCCGGGAGGAGGGGCCCCCTCCCCCGGGGGGCCCCGCCGCCCCTGGCCTCTGAGACAGAGGGACCCCCTCGGGGTTTTTTTCTGTCTGGGGCTTTTTCCCCCGGGAACCGGCCTTGGACCACCTCACCATCCCTGCCCCCCTTTAAAACTATCGCTGTGCTCCCTTGTGTGCCCTCCAAAAAAGGGACGGAAAAAACATGGGGAAAAGGGGGGGTTTGGGGGGGGAAATGGGTTTGTTTTTGAGTTCTGAGCAAAGGTCCCGGGGGTTTTGGTTACAGCAAAAACAAGTGAAATTTGGGGACTGGGAAGGGGGGTTTTAAACTGACTGGCTTAAAAAAGGGGGTCATTTTCCCATAGGGCCCCCGGTGATCAATTGTTCTGGTCGAACCCTTTTTTTTCCCTTTTTTTCCCTTGTACCCTTTTCTGTGTGTGTCTTTTTTCCCCTTTTTCCAGATAAGACTTTTTCTTTTTTTTGTTTTGTGCAAAATTTTTTTTTTTGTCCTGCACTTTTTGGGGGGCCTTTTCTGGGCCCCCCCCGGGGGGTTTCCCCCCCTTCTCAGTTTGGTTCGGCCACTTTTTTGTTTTTTTTTTTTCCTTTTTTTGGGGGTTTTGGCTGTGTTTTGTTTTTTTTTAAAACCAGGGGAAAAATTTTTTGGGTGGTGGGGGTTTTCGTGTGTCTCGGTGTTTTAAAAATTGGGGGTTGGTGTTTTTCGGGGTTTTTTGGGATTGCAGTAAGTACCCTTCCCCCTTTTTTTCTATTTAGATTTTTGGGGGGCCCCAGTGTTTGCTCTTTACTTTTTTTTTTCTGTAAAAATTTTTTTCCCTCTTGTCTAACCCCCCATTCCCTTTTTGGGGGTTTTTTAAATTTTTTTTTGGGGGGTTTTTTTTTCCGGGGGGGCAGAAAGCTTTCCTATTTCAATTTTGGGGTGTAGTTAGTTTCGGGGGCCCCTGTGTGGGGGGGTTCGGGACCAAGTGGAACCTCCAGGGCTGCCTTAGTTGTGGTGGTTAGGGGGGGTACTGCAATCTCATAGATTCCAATGCTCTGGTGTACCCCCCTTTTCCCTGCTCTCCTCACTAAAAAACCCCATAACAGTACCCCCGGGCCCAAAAAAAAAAAATTTTTGTATGGTCCTCACAGAAGGGAAAAAATATTGTGAAAAAAAAAAAGGGTTTTTTTAAAATTTTTTGTCAGAGTTTTTTTTTCTGTTTGTTGCTTTTTTTTTTTTTTCCCCTGTCTCGGGGTGCTGGGGAGGTTTTTTTCCCAAAAGGGGTTTGCACAGTTTTCGGGCCCGGGGTGGATCAGCTTGCCACTGGGGGTTTAGAGTATTGCTACCATTTTTCTGGGGTTTCCCCCTTTTTTTGGAACCTGGGTTTTTTCCTTTCCCCGATTTGTTTTTGGGGGGGTCGAGCTAAGTTTCAGAATTTAAAAAATTTTAATTTTTAAAAATTTTTTTTTCCCTTTAAAAAACTAAGTCCTCGGGAAACGCCAAGGGGCAGGGTTTTTAAAAAATTTTATCTCTTCCTGTGCGGCGATCCTCGGTTTGGGGGTTTTTTTCCCCCCACACCTGGGGATCCTTTTTTTTAGTGATGTTTGCATTTTTTTTTTGGGTTTGGGGGGTTTTTTTCGATGAGCCTAATGTCACTGATCAAATGAAAAAACCTTGTTTTATTAAATCAGGGGGTTGAGACGCTGAGTTTTACTGGGCAAGATTCCGTAAAGGGGGGGGAGGGCCCCCCCCCAAAAAAAAGACGACGCTTTGGGGGCCCTTTTTTTCCCCCGGGCCCCCCAGATAATTGTTTTAAAGGGAAAAATTTTTTGGGGGGATTTTTCCCCCCCCCCCTGGTCTCAAGATTCATGTCCCCAAAGCGATTCAAATTGACAGACGGGGTTTTTGGAGCGGAGAATTTTTCGTGGGGTGTGTTGCCCCTTTTTACCAGCTTTTTTTAACCCCCCCCCCGTGTTTTTTTGAGTGGTGTTGGGGCAAAAACGTCATGAGTTTCGAAAGCGCAAAAAGGGGGTTTTTTTTTTACTGTTTTGGGGGCGCCTTCCCCCGCTAAATTTTTTTTCCCCCCCCAAAGGGGGGGGGGGACGTTTTTCACGCCCCAGTTGTCTTGGGGAAAGGGGTTTTTACTAAGTTTTTTTTTTCTGTCACTCTGATATGCCCCCGGGCCCTTTTTCTTCTGCCCCAGGCTTTGTTGAAAATTTTGGGGCCCCTATTAAAATGATGGATTATGATTTTTTCTAAAAAATTTTGGGTTTCCCCCTTATACCCCCCCCCGAATTTTTAATTTTCCCTTTTTTTTGGGGTCGATTCTAAAACCCCCTTTTGGGGGGGGAATAAACCCCATTTTCTACTCCCGGGGATAAGAGGGGGGTTTTTCCTGCATAGGGGGCGGGGAAATTTTTTTTGGGGTTTTTTATAAAACTGCAAGACCTTTTCCCCCCTGGGTTTCCCCCTTGGGGTTTCAGGGCTTTATAATCCCCCTTTTTGGGGGGGAAGTCTGTGTCCCCCGGCCAGTTGGGGCTGCCAAAAATTTTAAAACCCCAAAAATCCTGTTTTTTCTGCCCCCCCCCCAAAACCAGGGGGGGTTCCCCCCTTTTTGGGGTTTTATTTTTCTGATGTGTTTAAAGAAAGTAAAACTGCATCCCCCTTTTTTCCCCCCAAAAGGGGGTATGACTCGCTATTGAAAAAATGCCCCGGGGAGTAAATTCCCCCAAACGCCTTTTTAACTTGTCTGTAAAACCTTTTTAAAAGACGCTAGGGGGGCTTATTCAAGGGGTCTTTTTGGGGGAAAGGGGCATTTCAACCATCCTTTCACCCTTTTTGGGGCCCTTTTTTTCCCTTTTTTGGGCCAAAAAAGATGGTTCTTAAGGCCGTGAAAATTTTTTTTTCGTCTCTTGAAAAAAATACCCTTTTTAAAAAATTTCAATACCCCCTTACCCCTTTTTTTTTTGAAAACCCCCTTTTCCCCCCGGGGAAAAATGCTACTTTTTTACCAAAAATTTTTCCCCAAAAGGGGGGGGTATAACCTTATTCGCATTAAGCACGGGGATGAAAAGGAAGGGGCATTCAACCCCTAAAGGGGATTTTGATACCTAGTGATGCCCCTTTGGGGGTCACTAAGCCCCCTTTCCCTTTCCATTTCCCTTTTGAATGAATTTTCGGGGGTTTTGGGGGATAAATTTTGATTGTTTTTTGGATGTATCTTTTTTTTTTCTAATGACTGGGACTTCATTTGAAACATGTTGGCTGTGCCCCCGTTTTTTAAGAAATGTTTAGTAAAAGGGTTAAAGTTTTTTTTTGGGCCGGGACAGAAGATTCATTTCTGGGATTCATTTGTCCCCCCCTGTTATTGAAAGGGCCCGGGGGCAAGGTTTCAGGCCATTTTTGGGGTTGGGCCAACCTACTTCATTAAAGGCTCTTCAGAGGGGTTTTTGGGTTTTTTCCAAAATTTTTTCGTAAATTTATGGTAAAATTTTTCGGGGTTTTTGTTTTAAAAATTTTAAAAAATTTGACCAAAAGGGTTTGATGGGTTTTAATTGGGGCCCCCCGAGGCGTCCTGGTTTCAGGAACTTAAAAAAAAATTCATTTGCTCCTTTTTTCGGCCCCCCTGATGGGTTTTTCTGCCATTTCAGGGGAGGGGATGCCCGAAAAATTTGGGGGAGGGGCCGTTTTTTCCCCCAAAAAAAACCCGAGACCCCCAAGAGTAACCCCCTTTTGCCCCTTTTTTTCTCGAAAAATTTTTTCCTGAGAACATTGTGTCTGCAGAGGAGCCCTTTTTTCCCCCGTTTTTGGGGATTTTTTTGCTAAATGGGTGTTCTTTTGTCTTTTTCTCGGCATTTCTTCCAACAATGGAAAAATGAGAGAACAAACCGCATTGGGATTATTTAATGCTTTGTGTTGCTGATCAGGGGGATGGGCTTTTTTTTCCTTTTTTGGGTGAGTTTGCTCTTAAAATAGGGCTACTCTGCCATTTTGATGTCTGTTTTTTTGAAATTTTGGGGTTTCCCTCGATTTTTCTTAGGACAGCGGAGGCTTCGTCTGTCCAGGGGTTGACTCTGTTGTGGCGTATCAAAGATTTGGGCCCGGTAGTGGAGGGTTGTCCCTCTCAGGAAAGGCCCAGGGGGTTTGCAACCCCATGGATGATGGCCCCCGGTTTAAAGGGGGGGATTGGTCTGGTTGTCCTCAAAGAATATTCCTATGAGGTGCATCTCCAATTTAAAACCTAGTTCATTGGCCTTAAAAGATCATGGAATTATTAACCTGTTCTTTTCGTTTGTTTTCCCCGGGACTTTAAGTCCATAACGGTTCCAAAAGCCTTTTTGGAGTTTTTTGAGCCAGTGGTTCCGCGCTGTGCCTCCGCCCCCGTTTTGGGGGGGGAAAAATGGGTATGTGGTTGGAAAATAGGGGTTTCGTTTTTCTAGACGGAAACCCCAGTATTTGGTTAAATGGAGGGTTAGGTCGGAAAAACAAATTTTGGGTGTTTGCTTCGGACACCCCTGCTAGGAGTTTCCCCTCTTATCATGAACCCTCCTGACCGACCGGTTGCCCAAAAGAGGTTGGTGACCCCCCCAAAGGGGGGGGGTTTTTTTTGAAGGGTTTGAGTGAGTTCTGAGCAGAGGCCCTCTGGTGGTTACAAGCGGTATAGGAAGATTGTGAGGATGGGAATCAGGTGTTACGACTGGTTTATATAAAAGGGGGTCATTTTCCCTCGGGTTGCCGGGGGGCAATGTTTGGCTGAACCCCTTCTTCCGTTTTTCCCTTTTAGTGCTGTTCGTTCTGCATCTCCGCTTTTCCGATAAGACTTTTTCTTCTTTTTTTTGTTTTTTTTTTGCTTTTTGTCCTGCACTTTTTTGGGGGTTCTGGGTCCCCTCGGGGGTTTTTTTCCCTTCCGTTTGGTTCGGCCACTGGTTTTGTTCTTTGCTTTTTCCAGTTTTTCGGTGGGCTGCTGTTTTGTTTTGTTACACCAGAGTGCTAATTTGGTGGTAGAGGTCGTGTGATCTCAGGTGATTTTGAAATTAGTAGAGTTGGTGTTTTTCAGGGTTTTTGGGATTGCAGTAAGTACCCTTCCTATCCTTTCTATTTAGATGTTTGGGCCCCAGCGTTTGCTCATATATTTTCTTTCTGTGTCTGTATTTCCTTTGTCTAACCGCCATTAATGTTTGGGGGGGGGTTTCTATTGTCTTTGGGGTTCTGCCCCGGGGCAGATGTTTCCCCTCTTTCTATCTTTAGGTGTAGTTTTTACTCAGGCTGTGACGAGGCGTCTAGGCCCAACGTAGGAACGCTCCACGGCTCCCCTTAGTTGTGGGGGTTTTGTCAGGGTACTGCAATCTCATAGATTCCAAACTGCTAGGTGTTTTTCCTTTTTACCTCCCACTCCTCAGCACCGAAAACTAACGGGTGGGGTGGGCCCTTTTAACCTTCGTGTGCTTTCCTTCCTTGTAAGGAGGAGGAGGACGTCCTGGAAATTTTTTTTATATAAATTGTTTTTTGTATAAAGCGCCAAAGCATAAAAAATGATATAAATGAGGTATCGCCGTAATTGTACTGCCCGAAGAATAAATGCTTTATCAATTTTTCCCACCCTGAACGGTATAAAAACGCCCCCCCCAAAAGAAATTCATGAATTGTGGTTTTTGTTAATTCTAAACTCACAAAAATATAAAAAAAGCGTCAAAAAATGTCAGTACCAAAAATGGTCCCAATAAAAACGTCAATCGTCTGCAAAAAAATAAGACCTCACATGACTCTGTGGGGCCAAAAATATGCAAAAATTTTCTCCCCAAAATGTGGTGATGCAAAATTTTTTTGCAATAAAAGGTTTCTTTTAGGTGTGACGCTGCCAAACATAAATACCCGCTTAAAATAGTAAATCAAACCCCCCTTTATCACCCCCTTAGTTAGGGAAAAATAAAACTTTAAAAAAAAATGTATTTATTTCCTTTTCCCTTAGGGTTGGGTTGGGGTAAAGTTAGAATTGGGTTAGGGTTGGATTAGGGTTAGGTTTTGGTTAGGGTTGGGACTAGGGTAAGGGGTGGGGTTGGGGTTAGGTTTTGGAGTTAAAATTTGGGGGGGTTTTCCCCACTGTTTGGACTCAGGGGCTCTCCAAATGTGCATGGCGTTGATCTCAATTTCCAGTCAATTCTGGTTGAAAAAGTCAACGGTGTCCTTCCCTTCTGAGTTTGCCATGTGCTCAAACAGTTTTCCCCCACATATGGAGTATCAGCGTATCAGACAAATTGCACAATAACTCTTGGGGTTAATTTTTTCTGTTACCTTGTAAAATAAAATATTGGGGTGAAAAAACATATTTGTAAAAAAAAAAATGTTTTTTTTTTTTAATGCTGTATGTTAAAATTCTTTTGAACACTGGGGGTTCATAGTGTCACCACACATTAGATAAGTTCCTTGGGGTGTTTTTTTTCCAAAATGGGGTTTTTGTGGGGGGTTTCCACTGTTTGGACATCAGGGGCTCTCCAATTCGCATGAGCCCGCAGACGTTCCTCAAAGTCTGCAATCCAAACATCCTACTTCCCCCGAGCCCCAAGTGTGCCCATACAGTAGTTTTCTCCAAAATATGCGGATCAGGACTCAGGGACAAATTGGGAAAAAACTTTTGGGTTCCAATTTCCCTTTTACCTTGGGAAAAAAAAAATTGGGGGCTAAAAGTCATTTTGTGGGAAAAAAAAATGATTTTTTTTTTTTCTGCTCGGGCGTTATAAACTTTAGTGAAACACCTTGGGGTTCAAAGTTCTCACCACCATCCGATTAGTTCCCTTTTAGGGGTCTAGTTTCCAAAATGGTGTCATTTGTGGAGGGTTTCCTGTTTGTTCGGTAGTGAGGGTGCAGTAAAAAAGGAAATACACAGGCAGTTGGAATCTATGAGATTGCAGTACCTGGACTAACCACCGCAACTAGAGGCAGCCGTGGGCGTTTCCTCGTTGGTCCTAGACGCCCCCGTCACGCTAGGAAAAACTACACCTAAAGATAGAAATGGAAAGCTTCGCCCCGGAGCGAACCCCAAGATAATAGAAAGCCCCCAAACATGTAAATGGCGGTTTAGACAAGAGGAAATACTGACACAGAAAGAAAATAGTATGAGCAAACGCTGGGGCCCAAACTATTAAATAGAAAAGGATAGAAGGGTCTTACTGCTCCCAAAACCCTGAAATGGGGCCAACTCTACTAATTAAAATCACTGAGATCCACGACCTCTACACCTAAATTGTTCTCGGTGTAACAAAAACAGCAGCCACTGAAAAACTGCAAAAAGCAAAAGTACAAAAACAGTGGTGGACTAAATGAGGAGGGCAAAAGCCCCGGAGGGGACCCAGAAGGCCCCACGAATGCAGGACAAAAAGCAAAAATATGCAAAAACACAAAATAAGAAAATTGTCTTATTGATAGCAGGAGATGCAGACAGACACACAGGCTACAAGGGAAAACTGGAAAGGGATTCGACCGAACAAAATTTTCCCGGGGACCCTGTGGGAAAATGATTCCCCTAAATAAGACCAATCGTAAACCTGATTCCCAATCTCACTAGTACGCTTGTAAACCACAGAGGGGCCTCTGCTCAGAACTTCTCAAACCTTCCACGTACCCCCCTTGAGGAAGGGGTCACCGAACCCTCATTTGAGCAACCAGGTCGGTCAGGATGTTCTTGATCGCAGGATAAGTTCCTAGCATGGTGTTCCCAAGCAAACACCCAAGAATTTTTCCTGACCAAACTCTCCATTTAACAAATAGGAGTCTTCGTCAGAAAAACGAGAATCCAAAATTTCTCAACAATATCCAGATTGCCCTCAACAAAAAAGGGTCAGGAGGACAGCAGCAGGAACCACTGGGTCAACAAAAACCCCTTAAAAGGACTTGTGGAACACGTTATGGATCTTAAAAGTCCCTGGAAGAAGCAAACGAAAAAAAACAGGATTAATAATCTCCTGATCTTATGGTCCAATGAACCTAGGCTTAAATTTAGGAGTGTACTCCAAGGAATATTCTTTGAGGACAACCAGACCGTCCCCACTCTAAACCGAGGCCCATCCTCCCTTGCCGGTTAGCAAACCGCCGGGCCCTCTCCTGAGGAGGGACAACTTCCACTACTGGTACCAAATCTGCTGCAACGCTCAACAACAGAGTCAAACCTGGACAGACAGAAGCCTCCGTCTGTCCTGAAGAAAATCGAGGGTGAAACCCCGAATTACAGAAAAGGAGACCCTCAAAAGTGAGAGTAGCCTATTATAAGGCAAACTCAGCCAAAGGCAAAAAAGAGACCCCGTCTCCTGATCGCGACCAAAGATCTTAGATAAGTCTCCAATGTTTTGGTTTGTTCTTCCCGTTTGACCATTGGTCTGAGGATGAAATGCCGAGGAGAAAGACAATTGAACACCCGTTTAGACAAAAAGTCCTCCAAAATTGGAAACAAACTGGATTCTCTGAGAAACAGGAAGATCGGAAATGAAATCCATAGAGATATGGGTCCATGGTCTCTTGGGCACAGGCAATGGCATCAACAAACCACTAGGCGAGAGCAAGGCTTGGAGCGAGAGCAAGTCCCGCAGGACTGCACAAATTCCCTGACATCGCGAGACAAGGTAGGCCACCAAAAGGACCGACTAACCAAGTCTCTGGTACCAAAAATTCCGGGATGCCCAGCCAATGCGGAACAATGAATCTCAGACATCACACTCTTTTTCCATTGGTCCGGGACAAACAATTTTCCAACAGGGCAGCGCTCGGGCCTATCCTCCTGACACCCCTCCAGAGCAAGTCTCAAATTAGGCGAGATGGCGGAAAGAACTACACCCTCCTTCAAAATAACAGAGGGATCAGATAGCTCAGGAGAGTCCGCAAGGAAACTCCTCGAGAGGGCATCCGCCTTAACATTCTTAGTGCCAGGAAGAAAGGAAACCACAAAATTAAAACGTGTGAAAAACAAGGCCCACCTGGCCTGTCTAGGATTGAGTCGCTTGGCAGATTCCAGATAGACCAGATTCTTATGGTCCGTAAGGACCACCACCTGATGTTTGGCTCCCTCCAGCCAATGTCTCCACTCTTCAAAAGCCCACTTCATGGCCAATAACTCCCGATTACCCACGTCATAATTACGTTCAGTAGGAGAAAATTTTCGAGAGAAAAAGGCACAAGGGTTACTTTTAGAGGTCTCTGGATCTTTTTGGGACAAAACGGCACCTGCCCCAATTTCAGAGGCATCAACCTCCACCTGAAATGGCAGAGAAACATCAGGCTGCCGTAGAACAGGAGCAGAAGTGAATCTCTGCTTAAGTTCCTGAAACGCAGAGACTGCCTCAGGAGGCCAATTCACCACATCAGAACCCTTTCTGGTCAAATCAGTTAATGGTTTAACAATAACAGAGAAATTACCAATAAATTTACGATAAAAATTGGCAAAACCCAAAAATCTCTGAAGAGCCTTTAATGAAGTAGGTTGGACCCAATCACGGATGGCCTGAACCTTGACCGGGTCCATTTCAATAACAGATGGGGACAAAATGAATCCCAGAAATGAGATCTTCTGTACGCCAAAAAGACACTTTGATCCCTTCACATACAGAGCATTCTCTCTCAAAATCTGGAATACAGTTCGAACATGTTTCACATGAGAGTCCCAGTCATTAGAAAAAATCAAGATATCATCCAAATAAACAATCAGAAACTTGTCCACAAAATCCCTGAAAATGTCATTCATGAAGGACTGGAAGACGGAAGGAGCATTAGTGAGCCCAAAGGGCATCACAAGGTACTCAAAATGCCCTTCAGGGGTGTTAAATGCCGTCTTCCATTCATCCCCGTGCTTAATGCGAATAAGGTTATACGCCCCCCTGAGGTCAAGCTTGGTAAACCAAGTAGCGTTTTTCACCCTGGAAAACAGGTCAGAAATCAAGGGTAACGGGTATTGATATTTCACAGTAATATTGTTCAAGAGACGATAATCAATACACGGCCTTAATGAACCATCTTTTTTGGCCACAAAGAAAAAACCGGCACCTAAGGGTGAAGAGGATGGTCTGATATGACCCTTCTCCAATGATTCCTTGATATAAGACCGCATAGCGTCATGTTCAGGTACAGACAAGTTAAAAAGGCGACCCTTAGGGAATTTACTACCTGGCACTAATTCAATAGCGCAGTCATAACTCCTATGGGGAGGTAAGGATGCAGATTTACTTTCGCTAAACACATCAGAAAAATCAAACAAAAAGTCAGGAACATCCTCAGCCTGGGGGGAGGCAGAAAAAACAGGAGTGTTGGTATTAACACATTGGCAGCCCCAACTGGTTACAGACACAGATTTCCAATCCAAAACAGGATTATGAGACTGTAACCAAGGGAAACCCAGCACGATAATGTCATGCAGATTATATAGAACCAAAAATTTGCAGCACTCCTGGTGATCAGGTTCAACCCTCATTATCACCTGAGTAGAAAACTGGGGTTTATTCTCAGCCAAAGGGGTAGAATCGATCCCCAGTAGGGGAATAGACTTCTGTAGGGGTATCAAGGGAAATCCACAACGTTTAGCAAAATCATAATCCATCAGGTTAATAGCTGCTCCAGAATCAACGAAAGCCTGAGCAGAAAATGAGGACAGAGAGCATATCAGAGTGACAGTTAATAAAAACTTAGTCTGAACACTACCAAGACAACTGAGCGTGCAAAACGTCTTCCCCGCTTAGGGCAGACTGAAATAGCATGAGAGGCATCACCACAGTAGAAACATAACCCATTGCGCTTTCGAAACTCATGACGCTGTGCCCCAGACACCACTCCATCACACTGCATGGGCTCAGCAGCTGGCTCACAAGGCAACACCACTCCAAGCATACTTCTCCGCTCACGCAAACGTCTGTCAATTTGAATCGCTAATGACATAGAATCATTGAGACCAGAGGGGACAGGGAATCCCACCATAACATCCTTTACATTATCCGACAGACCCTTCCGGAAAAGGGCCGCCAAAGCGTCGTCATTCCATTTGGTCAGGACTGCCCACCTACGGAATCTCTGACAGTATAACTCAGCGTCATCAAGCCCCTGATTTAATGCCAACAAGGCTTTTTCAGCTTGATCAGTGACATTAGGCTCATCGTACAATAACCCCAAAGCCTGAAAAAATGCATCAACATCACTCAAAACAGGATCCCCAGGTATCAGGGAAAAAGCCCAATCCTGAGGATCGCCGCGCAGGAGAGAGATGATAATTTGAACCTGCTGCGCTGCGTTTCCTGAGGACTTAGATTTTAAGGCAAAAAACAATTTACAATTATTTTTGAAATTCTGAAACTTAGCTCGATCCCCTGAAAACAAATCTGGCATGGGGATCCTAGGTTCCACAACAGGCAACCTAGCAAGATATGCAGCAATACTCCGAACCTCAGTGGCAAGCTGATCCACACGGCCAGACAACTGTGCAAACTCCATTGGGAGAAAAGATCCTCCCCAGCACCCAGAGATACAGAGGGAAAAAAAAAAAAAAAAAAAAAAAAATGCAACAAACAGAAAAATATCTCTGACAACTTTTCTTCCTTCAAAATATTTTTTCCCTTCTGTGAGTACCATACAATTTTTAGGGCCGGTGATACTGTTATGTTACGGTAGCTGAGGAGTGCAGGTAAAAAAGGAAATACACCAGAGCAGTTGGAATCTATGAGATTGCAGTACCCTGACTAACCACCGCAACTAGAGGCAGCCGTGGAGCGTTCCTACGATGGTCCTAGACGCCTCGTCACAGCCTGAGAAACTAACTACACCTAAAGATAGAAATAGGAAAGCTATCTGCCCCGGAGCAGAACCCCAAAGATAATAGAAAGCCCCCAAACATGTAATGGCGGTTAGACAAGAGGAAATACTGACACAGAAAGAAAATAGTATGAGCAAACGCTGGGGCCCAAACTAACTAAATAGAAAAGGATAGGAAGGGTACTTACTGCAATCCCAGAAAACCCTGAAAAGCGCCAACTCTACTAATTTCAAAATCACCTGAGATCACACGACCTCTACCACCTAAATTAGTTCTCTGGTGTAACAAAAACAGCAGCCACTGAAAAAAACTGCAAAAAGCAAAAGTACAAAACACAGTGGCTGGACTAAACTGAGAGGGCAAAAGCCCCCGGAGGGGACCCAGAAGGCCCCCACAGAAGTGCAGGACAAAATGCAAAAATATAGCAAAAACACAAAATAAGAAATTGTTTATCTGATAGCAGGAGATGCAGACACGACACAGCAGGCTACAAGGGAAACTGGAAAGAAGGATTCAGACCAGAACAATTGATCACCGGCAACCCTGATGGGAAAATGATTCCCCTAAATAAGACCAATCAGTAACACCTGATTCCCAATCCTCACTAGTACCGCTTGTAACCACCAGAGGGAGCCTCTGCTCAGAACTCATCTCAAACCCATTCACAACAGTTTCCACTGTTTAGGTACCTCAGGGGCTCTCCAAACACGACATGGCATCCAGCCAATTCTGCATCGAAAAAGTCAAACGGCGATCCTTCCCTTCTGAGCTCTGTCATGCACCCAAACAGTGGTTTACCCCCACATATGGGGTATCAGCGTACTCAGGACAAATTGCACAATAACTTTTGGGCTCTTGTTACCCTTGGGAAAATAAAAATTGGGGTGAAAAGATCATTTTTGTGGAAAAAATATGATTTTTTAAATTTTACGGCTCTGTTATAAACTAAGTGTGAAGCACTTGGGGGTTCAAATTGCTCACCACAGATCTAGATAAGTTCCTTAGGGGGTCTAGTTTCCAAAATGGGGTCACTTGTGGGAGTTTCCACTGTTTAGGCACATCAGGGGCTCTCCAAATGCAACATGGCGTCCAATATCAATTCCAGCCAATTTTGGTTGGAAAAAGTCAAATGGTGCTCCTTCCATTCCGAGCTCTGCCGTGCGCCCAAACAGTGGTTCCCCCCCACTTATGGGGTATCAGCGTACTCAGGACAAATTGGACAACAACTTTTGTTGTCCAATTTCTCCTGTTACCCTTGGGAAAATAAAAAATTGGTGACTAAAAGATCATTTTTGTGGGAAAAAAAATAGGATTTTTTATTTTCATGCCCGGGCATTATAAACTTGTGTGAAGCACTTGGGGGTTCAAATTGCTCAACACAGACCTAGATAAGTTCCTTAGGGGGTCTATTTTCCAAAATGGGGTCAATTGTGGGGGGTTTTCACTGTTTAGGCACATCAGGGGCTCTGCAAACTGAACATGAGACCCATCAACGTCTGCATTCCAAAATGTTATTACTTCCTTTCCAAGCCCTGCCGTGCGCCCAAATAGTTCCCCCCCACATTTGGGGTATCAGCGTACTCATGACAAATTGGACAACAACTTTTGGGGTCCAATTTCCTTGAGAAAAATCAAAATTGGGGACTGAAAAATCATTTTTGTGTAATTGTTTTTTTTTCACACCCAGGCATTATAAACTTTTGTGAAACACTTGGGGGTTCAAAGTGCTAACAACAGATCTAGATAAGTTCCATAGGGGGTCTAGTTTCCAAAATGGTGTCACTTGTGGGGGGTTTCCACTGTTTAGGCGCATCAGGGGCTCTCCAAATGCGTCATGGCGTCCAATCTCAATTCCAGCCAATTTTGGTTTGAAAAAGTCAAACGGCGCTCCTTCCCTTACGAGCTCTGCCGTGCGCCCAAACAGTGGTTTTCCCCCACATATGGGGTATTGGCGTACTCAGGAGAAATTGCACAACAACTTTATCTGTCCATTTTCTCCTTTTACCCTTGTGAAAATAAAAAAATGTTTGTAAAAGATCATTTTTGTGACTAAAGTTAAATGTTCATTTTCCTTCCACGTTGCTTCAGCTCCTGTGAAGCACCTGAAGGGTTAATAAACTTATTGAATGTGGTTTTGAGTACCTTGAGGGGTGCAGTTTTTAGAATGGTGTCACTTTTGGGTATTTTCTGCCATATAGACCCCTCAAAGTGACTTCAAATGTGAGGTGGTCCCTAAAAAAAATGGCTTTGTAAATTTTGTAGTAAAAATGAGAAATCGCTGGTCAACTTTTAACCCTTAGGCTAAGTGCACACGTTCAGGAATATTTGCGTTTTTTTTGCGTTTTTTCCACGATTTTCCGCGGTAAAAACGTGAAAAAAATGCAAGCATTAAGCATCCTATACATGTTAATTGATTCCGCATGTTTTGGCCACATGTTGCGTTTTTTTCCGCGAAAAAACCTCGGAAAAATAGCAACATGTTCAATAATTTTGCGGAATGTAAGCGGTTCATGTGCGGATGGTACCAGGGTCTGGAGGAGAGGAGACTTTCCTCCAGACCCTGGGTACCATATCCCTGGTAAAAAAACAATTAAAATAATAAATAATGACATTCTCACCTTCCGGCGGCCCCCGCAGCTTTCCCGCCTCTCAGCGACGCTCCGGCCAATCCCGTTCCCAGGCGTCCTTTGCGAGAATCACCCAGATGGTGTAGCGGTCTCGCGTGATGCTACGTCATCGGGGTGATTTGTCGCAAAGGACTCCTGGGACCGGGAGTTGCCGGGAGCGTCGCTGAAGACGGGAAAGCTGCGGGGGCCGCCGGAAGGTGAGAATTCATTATTTATTATTTTTTTAATTATTTTTACATTAGATCTTTTTACTATTGATGCGACATAGGCGGCATCAATAGTAAAAAGTTGGTCACACTTGTCAAACACTATGTGTGACTCGTGTGACCAACCTGTCAATCAGTTTTCCAAGCGATGCTACAGATCGCTAGGAAAACGCTAGCATTCTGCAAGCTAATTACGCTTACAAAACGCTAGTTTCTGGCGGGAATCAGCATACAAAAAAAATGCGTATTTCCTGCGGGAGAAGTGCGGGATTGCCGCGGAAATTTCCGCGGCAATTCCGCAACGTGTGAACTTAGCCTTATAATTTCCTAACAAAAAAAAATTTTGGTTCCAAAATTGTGCTGATTAAAGTAGACATGTGGGAAATGTTATTTTTAACTATTTTGTGTGACATATTTCTCTGTTTTAAGGAAATAAAAATTAAGTTTGAAAATTGCAAAATTTTCGCCATATTTCCGTTTTTTTTAAAAATAAACGCAAGTTCTATCGAAGAAATTTTACCACTAATGTGAAGTAAAATATGTTACGAGAAAACAATCTCAGAATCGCGAAATCCGTTGAAGCGTTCCAGAGTTATAACCTCATAAAGAGACAGTGGTCAGAACTGTAAAAATTGGCCCGGTCATTAACGTGCAAACCACCCTTGGGGGTAACGGGGTTAATAATCAGGGCTGTGGAGTCGGTAAGCCAAACCTGCGACTCCGACTCCTCAATTTCGATTACACCGACTCCGACTCCCACATATATTGCTTATATTTAAGTGAAAAATTTATTGTAGTACAATGTGAACATCATTTAATCATTTTAATCATTAATCATTTATATTATACAATAATCAAGATATTTAGATAGAACATAATATATATTTATTGGAATACAACTTTAGAACACAAAAAACTGTAATAAATTGTAAATATGTAATATACTATGTAATATCGATTACATATATATATTATATTATATATATATATATATACAGTATATAGTGTGTATATATATATATATATATATATATATATAAACACTATGTAATAAACTATGTAAGTGGCCAAAAAAAGTTTTCAACAAAAACATACTGTATTTTTCGGACTATAAGACGCACCGGACCATAAGACGCACCCCAAATTTTCAGAAGGAAAATAGGGAAAAAAAATAATGTGTCAAATGGGGGCCATCTTACAGTCCGAATTCAGCTTACCAGCGAAGGGATCACATGTAGAGGAGTGGTCACAGGGGTCGTTCGGTGGTCCAGGCTGGTGCGGTGGTGGAGCTCTGTGTTGCAGGGGTGCTCTGTGGGGTGGCTGTGCTCTGTGGGGTGGCTGTGCACTGTGGGGTGGCTGTGCACTGTGGGGTCGCTGTGCTCTGTGGGGCGGTTGTGCTCTGTGGGGTGGCTGTGCTCTGTGGGGTGGTTGTGCACTGTGGGGTGGTTGTGCTCTGTGTGGTGGCTGTGCTCTGTGGGGTCGCAATATACTTACAAATCCTGTGGCGATGGTCCCAATGCAACCTCCTGTGCTCTGTGGTGCGGTGGTGTGGGGCTCTGTAGTGTGGCGGCAGCGGGGCTCTGTGCTGCATGGGGGGCTCCGCCGGCATTTCGTCATAGCCCAACGCAGCACAGAGCACCGCTGCCACCACACTACAGAGCCCCCACACCACCGCACCACAGAGCACAGGGAGGCTGCATCGTTACCGCCGCTGCCACCGGATTTGTAAGTATATTGCGACCATAAGACGCACCCCCATTTTCCCCCAAAATTTTTTGGGGAAAAGTGCGTCTTATGGTCCGAAAAATACGGTACTAAATAACATTTGTGCAGTCTATGAATTTGTTCTAGGAAATAGAATTGCCTCCATCAGATCCTCCTTCATAGATGACCTCAAATCTGACCTAATAATTTAAGGCTAGAGAACAACCTTTCTGCAGTAACTTGGGTTGGAGGCAAAGCCGTAACCACATGGGCAACATCTCTAACAATTTCCGGGTATAAAGGAATTGCCTCGTGCAGTCAGCTTTGATGAATGGTTGAATTTTTCTATTTCTTTGAGAGAAAGTGAAACATTTTGCTGAAATATGGTCAATCTGCTGCTATAGGAGACAGAGTAAAATCTTTTTCCTTGCAGCAACGCTTTGCCTGCTCCATGTCATCAAAATACTTGTCAAAGTCAAACTCCTCATCTGATGAGGATGAAGATATGGCAGCAGTAGCACTGTCAGGACCCAAGTCCTCTTGCGCCTGGCAGTCCTCCTGTAGGCCACTCATCCTAACTGCTACCTCAGTCAGAGCTTCTTTTCCTTTAGTAAGCTGTTGATCATCAAGCAGTATACGATGACTTGGGTCCACATAAACAGCTGCCAAAAAAAATGTATTTTCCAATAGCTGTGTCTCTATCCGTTTCATTGAAGTAGAAATGCAATCTGCGATTAAACCTCCTCTTTGGGACAGGCAAAATAGCAAGTTCTTCCACTCCCTTATGAAACTTTTTAGTCACGGTAAATGGGTGATTAAGCAATTCCTTCAATTCAGCCACCTGTGTCCATTGACCTTCATGTAGGGTTACCTGAGGGTTTGCCGTATCTATAAGAAACGGTTTTAGTTCAAGCAATCGCTCAATCATTAAATAAGTGCTGCCCCATCGAGAGGCTGGATCAACAATTGCCCATTTCTCAGCACGTCTCTTCAAGATGGAATCAATTTTAGGGGTTCTAGCGACAATAACCAATTTCCTCACTTTTTCAATCAGATTTCCAGCATGTCCCTCTTGCAGACTATCTCTTATTGCTAGCTGCAGCGTGTGCAAAACACAGCACATGTGATGAATAGGAAAGTGTTTTGAAGCAGCTTCAACAAGATCATCTATTTCTACAGTATAATGTTGCTGTTCTTCTGTTGTAATATCTGTTCTCCTAGCTGTTGTTCATTACTCTCATTCATCAGTTTAATTGTACTTATCATGTTTGAAGCATTGTCCGTTACAATAGCAAAAACCTGTTCTTTTTTGAGTTTGTAATCTTGCAGAACTTTTTCCACTAAGGCCTGTAGAAACTGGCTGCTGTGATGAGCTTTAGTATCTGTAACGGGGTCTACTGTGCTGTAATACCTCTTACATTACCACCCGTGTTTCAGGAGGTCCACTCTGCTTTTCCTGGATCCTGAATGAAGGACGCTGGCTCGAAAGCCTTTGTTACATGGGAACATATAAAAGATCACTGCTTCTCCATGTATTTCCAGTGTGACAACCTTTTACTCACAGGTCTCAGAATATATATACATACAGAGGACAGGATAATCAATAGGTGGGGCCAGTAGATAACAGGCTCCAATTAAGAAGCCAGACGTACATTACAATAGCTGCAGGTGGCCGGCGGCCCCCGATCATTTACCGTGGGATTCACAAAGGTGGGGGGAGGTCAGAAGTGGGATATCTCGTTTACCTCTGCCCAGGGGTCGCAGCCGGTCGGCTGATGCATTAGGGACATTCATCTCACATTGCACCTATCATACATGCATATCATATTCTGGGTGCTGGGGGGTTCTGTAACAGTATCTTTTACTGCCAGTGTCTTGCTAACAATTTCTTTGTTGTCACAAACATATCGAACATTGATGGCAAAATAGTTCACTCTGTGACGTGTGCAGGCATCCATTTTAAGAAACATGAAGCGTCTTTTGAGAGTCTTTTTAAG
This sequence comes from Oophaga sylvatica, assembly GCA_033576555.1. Classification (NCBI taxonomy): domain Eukaryota; kingdom Metazoa; phylum Chordata; class Amphibia; order Anura; family Dendrobatidae; genus Oophaga; species Oophaga sylvatica. The sequence continues at coordinate 20,725 of JARQOD010003696.1, read as the reverse complement.
ATCTTCCATTTCTTTAAGGGCTTCTTCAATCACTAATTTTCTAATACTTTCTCTTTCCAGAGAAACACCAAGTTTGCAGCCATTTTTCCATTAAGAGCTGTAAAAGCTGGTCGTGCAAATAATGATAATGGTACACCGTCCTTCACAACAAGCTGGATGAGCTGTCTTTTAACCATATCTGCTGTCATTGTTCCAGTAACTTTGTCACTTACAAAATATCTTGTTAATGATGTTTGAGACGCTCTTTCCTCCTCCTTTGCCTGGCGGGAAGTGCTGGGTGCTGGTTTCTTGGTGCTGCTGTTATCTTTCTCAGTCACAGCTTTGAAAACTTCTGGGTGGAAGCGTTGTAAATGTCTTTTTAGATTGGAAGCTCTTGTAGGAGCATTTTTATCACTGCCTGAGTATGCACTGATTTTGGTATCACAGCATTTGTTTTCCTCTGGGTCACTTGTCATACATTGACACACAAAATATTTTTCATCTTGAGTCACTGTGAAATGCTCAAATACAGCTGACTTCATGGCGAGCTTCTTAGACATTTTGTAATCTTATAATTTTGTCCTATAAAATAAAATGTATATTATATTCCTATAAAATAAAATGTATATTATAATTCCAGCAAGAACAGGGAACCATGTACAGTGGGGAAAATAAGAATTTGATACACTGACAATTTTGCAAGTTTTCCCACCTACAAAGAATGGAGAGGTCTGCAATTGTACACTTCACCTGTGAGAGACAGACTAAAAAAATCCAGAAAATCACATTGTATGATTTAAATAATATGCATTTTATTGCATGAAATACGTATTTGATACAATAGAAAAACAGAACTTAATATTTGGTACAGAAACCTTTGTTTGCAATTACAGAGGTCAGACATTTCCTGTAGATTCTGTATCTCTCAGGTGAAGTGAACCTATGATTAAATATTTCAGACCTCTCCATTCTTTGTAGGTGAGAATCGACAGTGTATCAAATACATACTTTCCCCACTGTATAATTTTAGATAGAAATAAAACAAACTTTGCATAAATCAATAGTACAGATGACAAATATAAAGTTTGTAAAATATGTTATTAGATGCTTTACTTTGAATTTCCAATCTCACGCTTTTCTTAGGGTACAGCTCACTAAATGCTTCACAGTCTATGAAGAGGGCAGGAGGGAGGGAGCAAGTTTGTTGTGTATCATATCCAGGAACAAAGAAACTGATAACAGAGCTAATAACTTGATGTTTTGGCTTCTATACCTATACAAGTCCTCATATAAGGCCTCATCAATCCTGTTGCTGTATTTTCCCTGTATATTGTATGCATATTGTATAAAAGCTAGCTTCCCAAAAGTATATGAGCTCAAAGAAGAAACAAACAAGCATCAAGCATACAGAGAACATACAGTATACTGGACTATTGTCACGGGTGTGTCGCGGCGGAGATCGTCGCGATTGCACACCCTGACTTCGCACAGCTGAGTTTCTGGTGCTGGGTGTTTTTCGGCACTGAGGGAGTTAATTCTTTCTCTCTCGGTGCTGGACTGACCAGCCTCGCCCAGCTGCGATTGATGTTTTGTTAATTAGCTTCCTTCATATACCTGCTGGTCTGCTGGGGAAGTTGCCGGTGAAAGCATTCATTCAGACCAGCAGAGCGGATCGTTTCTGAGAAGACTTAAGCTAAGAGTGCCTGTTGTGGTTTTTCCTCTCCTCGCTTATTGTTTATCTCCTTAACCTTTTGTGTTCCTCTGTAGTGGAAGTGTTGTATGCAAGGCTGTGTTTTCTTTACCCCTTGTCTGTCTCGTTTGTCTTAGACTGTGTGTAAGCTGTGACCTGCCCATTCCCTGTGGTGGTAATCAGGGTCCTTCTCAGGACTAGATTACAGTGGTCAGGGATCTACAGGAGACAGGGTTACGCTGGTGGCCTGGACCTCTGTACCATTAACAGTACCTCCAGGTAGAGGGACTAGTCAGGACCCCAGTTCAGGGTCAGCATAGACCCCGGTCCACCTCTATCCAGAGACAGCGTGACACGTACACAGTATTGACCCACAATACATAGGATATTATGTCAGGTAAGACATTGCTGGCAGATACTATGTATACATGTTGATTTTCTCTATTATATGAAATTTAGAATGATGTCACATTAGATATAGGTTGCTATTTTGAATATATCTGTTATACGTCGTGACAACTATTGATTTATGCAGTTTATTGAAAGTTTAAATATGCTTTAACCCCTTAACGACCGCCGATACGCCTTTTAACGGCGGTCATTAAGGGTACTTTTACCACAGCGCACGGCGCTCTGGAAAAAGTGAATAGCGCCCCCCAGAGGCGCATTTTTTCCGGTAGCCGAGACCCCAGAGAACATGAATCGGGTCGGTTTTTACCGACCCCGATGTTGCGATCGCCGTTATTAACCCTATAGCGGCGATCGCAACAACAAAAAAATGGTGTGCCATTTAATTTCTCTCTCCTCTGATGTGATCGGACATCAGAGGAGAGAGAAAAAGGGTCCCCGATCCCCTCCATGTGGCCCTCCGGTGTCCCCTGGTGGGCGCTGCCATCTTTGAGGCCTATTAAATGGCGGGCGCATGCTCAGTGCGCCCGCCGCGATCTGCCGGGGGGGTGGGCAATTTTCTCTGGGGTCTCAGCTGCCGAGGGTAGCCGATACCCCAGAGAACATGATCCGGGTTGGTATTTACTGACCCCGGTGTCGCGATCGCCATTATACTGAGTATAACGGCGACCGCAAAAAAAAAAAAAAGAAAAAAAGATTTTCTCTCCCCTGATGTGATCGCACATCAGAGGGGAGAGAATTAGGGTCCCCGGGACCCCCGATCCCCCCCTGTACCTCCCGGTGTCCCCCGTCCTCCGGCAGGTCCCAGGCTCCCGGGTCTTCCTGGCGGCAGATTCAAAACAATTTTCATTCATTCTCCTAAAAGTACATTTTGATCACTGTGATAAACTATCACAGTGATCAAAATAAAAAAAAACAGTACATAAACCCCCACTTATCACCCCCTTAGTTAGGGACATATAATAAAATATAGAAATTATATTTATTTTCATTTTTCCGTTAGGGTTAGGGTTAGCATTAGGGTTAAGGTTATAATTAGGGTTAGGCTGGTTCATACTGCGTTATGGCAGTCTGTTAGATGGCTGCATTATACCGCGGTATAACGCGGTGTAACGCAGTCCGTTAACGCTGCCATTCACCCCCATTTGAGGGCGCATCGCGACACATGCTGTAAACGGCATGCGTTCGCGACGTGCCATCATTCAGTGACGGAGCCTCGGACGCGGGCTGCAGCGTCTGGGCTCCGTCACCGCTAGCGCAGATGAATCATCTGCTGATTCCTCTGCGCTAGCGGGTATAGCATAACATGATCGCGTTATGCTATACAGTTACCAGCCCATCAATGCTTGTGTTGAACGGGCTGGTAAAACGCAAAATGAACCTAGCCTTAGGGTTAGAGTTATAATTAGGGTTAGGGTTACAATTAGGGTTAGGCCGGAGTCACACTGGCGACAAAATCGGATGACTGCAATGCGATTAATATCGTATTGCAGTCTGCCCTATGTTAATCTATGGAGCAGCTCCCAGTATCCGATTTTTTGTGGTCCGTTTTAAACGTCCGTGTGCAATCGCAGCATGCTGTGATTGTCACCGATTGTGGGTCGACTATCGCCAATGCAAGTCTATGGGAGCGATGAAAAATCGGATTACAAACGGACCGCATGTGTGACTTGCGATTAAATCGCACCGGTGTCCTTTAGAAACATACATACATACTGTAATAGCCGCCAATTCAATTGCCGGCTTTTGTGAAATTACAGAACCCGACATGAAATGACACATGGTTTACATACAGTTAACCATGTCATTTCATGTAGTTTGATATATGGTTTTCATTAACAATTACATGAGTGTATGTGTGTGAAATTTCACACATGTAGGGGTTAATTAAAGGTGTAAATTCGTTGAAAAAAAATGCGTGGGCTCCCGCTGTATTTTCTCCACCAGACAGACAAAGCAAGTGAGTGGGGGCAAATAATAATAGCCCAGGGAGGGTGCATTTATTTTGTGCCCCCCCTGGCTACTAACATCTGCCCCCAGACACCCCAGAAAAGGCAAACCTATAATTAGATTAGCCCTTTCTGGCACTTTGCCCGTCTATTCCCATTGCCCTGTAGCGGTGGAGAATGGGTTAATAATGGGTTAAAGCCACCTTGCAATTGAAAGGTGACTTTAAGCCAGGTTAATAATTGAGAGTTGTCAATTTGACAACTCTCAATTATTAATCCTATTGTATGAAAGGAAAAAAAACACACACATTAATTATTAATCCTTTTAATGAAATAAAGACACCGTTTTGGACCATATTTTATTGCTCAGCTGTAATCCCCTGAATGAATCAGTTCCTCTCCCGGCAACAGGAGAGGAAGTGGTTAGTGTGTGAAGCTTAATTGATTGCTTCCCACTTTCACTTCAGGTCAGGTCAGGGTGACCTGACCTGAAGTGAAAGTGGGAAGAAATCAATTAAGCTTCACACATTAATCACTTCCTCTCCTTTCGCCGGGAGAGGAACTGATTCATTCAGGGGGTAACAGCTCAGCAGGCGCATTAGCTGCCTGCTAGCTGTAACCTGTTAACCCTTTCTGATGGATTACAGCATGGGACGTGACTGTGCATCGGATAGGTAAGAATCATTTTGCTTTTTTATTTTATTTTTATTACAGGAAATGGTTTTAGCAGGAAAATAAAATATGGTCAAAAACTGCTTATTTCATTAAAATGATTGTTTATTAAAGTGTGTGTTTGATTTTTCTTTTATACAATAGGATTAATAATTGATAGTTGTCTAATTGACAGCTCTCAATTATTAACCTGGCTTAAAGTCACCTTTCAATTGCAAGGTGGCTTTAACCCCTTATTAACCCATTCGACACTGCTACAGGGCAATGGGAATAGACGGGCTAAGTGCCAGAAAGGGCGAATCTAATTATAGATTTGCCCTTTCTGGGGTGGCTGGGGGCAGATGTTAGTAGCCAGCGGGGGCACAAAATAAATGCACCCTCCCTGGGCTATTATTATCTGCCCCCACTCGCTTGCTTTGTTTGTCTGGTGGAGAAAATACAGCGGGAGCCCACGCATTGTTTTTCAATGAATTTACACCTTTAATTAACCCCTACATGTCTGCAATTTTGCACACATACACTCATGTAATTGTAAGTGAAAACCATATATCAAAATACATGAAATGACATGGTTAACTCTATGTAAACCATGTGTTATTTCATGTCGGGTTCTGTGATTTCACAAAAGCCGTCAATTGAATTAGCGGCTATTACAGTATGTAGAAGTGTATGAACTATAAATATATATATGTGTCACAATGACATGTAATATATATATGTGTGTTCTATGTGTATATATCTATTCTTTCTTTTGTGATTTAAATACTATTCATTTGGATCCATTATATGTCCGTTTTACAAGCCTGTGAGAAAATCTCGCAAGTCGGATGTAAATCGGATGTTATAACTACGGTCAGATGCGACTAAATCGCATCTTTCCAGGAAAATCGGATGCCAGACGGATGACTGTTCATGACATTTTGGTGCGATAATCGACCGACTAAAACGGTCCGATTTTTTGTCGTTGTGTGTGACTCCGGCCTTAGAGTATACATCAAAATTTATTGAAGAAACCTCCCAATGACAACAGTATAATCTCCACAATGAATAAACCTCAGAATGCTCCAGATTATTAGGCCCAGGAGAATTTCTGAACATTTGATCTGTTGTAAAGAACTGAAAATGCTCATTTGTGGAATCTGCAGCATTAGGAGGTCACATTCACTGAACAAAAAAGCTACTTAACTCCAAAACATCCTAACAGGCCAAGTTACAGGTAACACAGGACCCTTCTGTGATGTCACCTTCACAATTCTTACATCCATTGAACTTGTGAGTTTTTGGAGAGTTTCTTCTTGTATTTCTTTGCCTCCCAGAGCTGCGGTTTTGATGTGATCGGCCTCCCACCCTCATAGATCTTTTCTTGATGATACTCCAGAGGTTCTCTATAGGGTTGAGGTCAGGGGAGGATGGTGGCCACACTATGAGTTTATCTCCTTCAATGCCCATAGCAGCCGATGACTCAGAGGTCTTCTCTGCAGCATGAGATGGGGCATTGTCATGAATGAAGATGATTTTCCTCCTGAGTTTCTGCTTTTTATACCATGGAAGAAAGTTGTCAGTCAGAAACTCTATATACTTTGCAGAGATCATTTTCACACCTTCAAGAACCTTAAAGGGCCCTACCAGCTGTTTCCCCATGATTCCGGCCCAAATCATGACTCCTCCACCTCCTTGCTGACGTCGCAGCCTTGTTGGGACATGGTGGCCATCCACCAACCATCCACTACTCCATCCATCTGGACCATCCAGGGTTGCTCAACACTCATCAGTAAACAAGACTGTTTGAAAATTAGTCTTCATGTATGTCTGGGCCCACTGCAACCGTTTCTGCTTGTGAGCACTGTTTAGGGGTGGCCGAATAGTAGGTTTATGCACCACAGCAAGCCTTAGAAGGATCCTACACCTTGTGGTTCGAGGGACTCCAGAGGCACCAGCAACTTCAAATATCTGTTTGATGGTTTGTAATGGCTTTGTAGCAGCTGCTCTCTTAATCCGATGAACTTGCCTGGCAGAAACCTTCCTCATTCTGCCTTTATCAGCATGAACACATCTGTGCTCAGAATCAGCCACAAATCTCTTAACAGTACGATGATCAAGCTTAAGTTTTTGGGAAATATCTAATGTTTTCATCCCTTGAACAAGGCATTGCACTATTTGATGCTTTTCAGCAGCAGAGAGATCCTTTTTCTTTCCCATATTACTTGAAAACTCTGGCCTGCTTAATAGTGTGGAACATCCAGTTTTCCTTTTATTGGGCTCACATGGAAAACTAATTATCACAGGTATCTGAGATTGATTTCAGTGATCCAAAGAACCCTGAGACACAATACCATCAATGGGTTTTGTGAGGAAGATACAGCCACCATCTTGGATATTGGCCTGCTCCAGCCTCCATTTTGTCTGTTCACAGAGCCACAGGCTGCTAACTGCACCTGGCCCCAGGGCCTGTTGGCATATTCAATATGACAGGGTTTGATGTCCACTGTGAATAAAAAGGGCTGTTAGTATGCTAAGTAATTCAGGCCCATGTTTGAATGGCAAGGTCTTTAGTATGGTAACGAGTTAAGACCCAAAACAGAGCTTCAAAGCTTCAGTACGGAGCCAAGCCAGTGTGAAGGACTAAATTAAGAAAAATCAAAACTAAATGTTCCATTTTGTGTGTTGTAACTCCATCTTGTCTTTATGAGATAAATTCTGTTACTAGGCAATAGTTTCTGGCCGTTATAAAGAAGTAGAGTAAAGGTCATGGGCTGTTATAAAACCAGACCGCTCCAGTTTGGACAAGATATAAGATACTATTGTTCGCTTCTATGGTCACGTGAATATGACCATATATGTAGTTTCCTATTTTCTTGTATTCTTATAGGTTAATTTTCTTGTATTCTTATAGGTCAATTTTCTTGTATTTTCATTGGTTAAATGTTGTAGGTGTGGTTTTATACTATTGGTTGAAGTACAAGCTCACTAAATACTATAAAAGATGATGATGTAATATATGGGATAGAAATCTGCTTTGATTCTCGCAGACACAAACACGTCTCCATCTGGTCATTTTCTGTTGCTAGCAACGTTCTGTTTATTAATTTGGAAATCACTAGGTCAACCGTGAAGGGTCACTTAGATCCTACCTTAACAGATGGCGCCAAACGTGAGGCCCCCATATAGGGACGCCTCTGTCCCCGGAGGACAACAAGACAAAGGACCCTCGGACCGGACACAGACACTGGAAAATTGGGACTGATCACCCCCCACAACCACGGTAGGTTGGCAGTTATACTGTTCAGACTGACCGTTTGGTGTGGTTTTCCTGTGTTTGTTGCTGGAAAGAGGATCTGAGGTTTGTCCCCGATGGTGGGGTGATTCTTGGGTGGAATCATATAGAGGTGTAATTCCGTTAGGGGCCCAGTGCTCGAACCGTGCCTCATAAGGGACGGACACCCCGGATTGACCAGTGATTGTAACTCTCTTTTTAGTCAAAATATCCTGAAATCCTGATCACTGTTAGAATTGGGCACAATGAAGTGATCGAAGATGGGAAGGATGCGTAACTCCGTTATATATAATATACAGTATATATATAGCCAGAGGTGTCCGGAGGGATAGTCTCAGACGCCCTCCTCCTTTCACTGAGTATCGTGTTGTGGGGCCATCCTTGTGGGGGATAGATAGGCCCGATGCGACAGACTATACGGCCGCTCTAGGACTGGGCACAATTTAAGTAAGGCTATTTAATTAAAGAAGAGTTTGGATTTGTGTGATGGATTGGATACTGTCAGTCTTATGGTCCAAAAAAACTGTAAAGCGCTGCGGAATATGATGGCACTATATAAATAAAGATTATTATTATTATTAAAAAAAAAAAAAAATCTGTGAGAAATGTAGAGGAATTATTGAGGGTGGGAGGATGAAGCCTACGCTATGGAACGAAAGTGTTAGAAAGAATAAAGGCACGTTGATATGGAGGTAGAAAACAGAAAGTGAATTCTGATTGTTTGTGTTATGGTTATAATGAAAAAAGGAAAGCTGTCTATTACTATAACAGAGATTGGATGTTTTGTGGAAGGAACTGAGAAAGTTACTGAAAGTACCAGAAAGACAAATAATTAAAAATGATGATTTGGAATAAGGGGTTTCTCTGCTAGATAATAAGATCTTTTCCCAGGAAATTAAGCCGGGTGGATTTGTAATGTATGCGGAGTTACTAACTTTCAGTGGAGAGAGACCTGTTGCAGTGTCGTAGTCTCAACTTTTCCCTTGGTATTTATTCTCATATAATAAAGCCCACTCACGTTTTTTTGTGGCAGCTTTGATGTCCCGAATTGAAGGAGGCGATAATGTCAGTTAGACCTGATGTCGAGAATTCCACTCCGGACAATATATTAAAAGTAATAAAAAAAGTTTTTCAGAAGGATTCAGCCGTTCTGTATCAGGAAGAAAAAAAAAAGCCAGCCAGGAGTAGTTCTAGCCCCCACCTCCACAAGCAGGCATCTGCAGCTACAAGGACAGTTCTTATCAGTACCCATATAGCAGACTCCAGCCCCCCTTTAACTTAACCCCTGTGTACCGGTTGGTACAAGATCTATGGGCAATTAATACAATCACTGATCTGGAAACTCCAGTGGTGTCTAATCTATATACTCTTTGTTCCAGATATCTCAGGATATTGCTTGGTTCACAGTTATCGATTTTGCCAATGTGTTTTTTAGTATTCTATTACACCAAGATTGTTAATTTCTGTTTGTATTTATTTATCAGGGAGGACAATTGATGTGGATATTTCTGTCACAAAGGGCCCTAAATAGTCCCAATTAGTTTGTAAAAAATTATGGGCGAGTGTCTTTTACCCTGATAATTGGACCACCTCCATGTCACGCTGCTTCAGTATGTGGATGATTTTTGTTGTGTGTATGGACGGAGCAGGAAGCCATGTTGCTATTGTTAGTCTTCTGAAGCATCTGGCAGATCTGAATTGTCGGGTTTCGGCCTCGAAACTTCAGTTCTGTCTTGGTCAAGTGATATTTTTGGGTCACTGTCTCCTTCAGGGTGTCAGACACCTCACAGAAGAAAGAAAAATAGCTGTCAGCTCCCTTCCTTTCCCAAAAGGTGAAACTAAACTCCTGCGTTTTCTTGGACATGAAACACATATTTTTGCCCTGCATGATATTGCAGCAATACTAACACTCCAACAGCCAAGACATTTACTGTACAATGACATTTACGGCTGCAGTGTTCACTCCTTTTGCCTGACTATGTCAAGTTGCATCGCTGTGCTACAATCAACCCCGCTACTTTACTGCCGGTCCCCAAGAAAGATGGCAGTAATGAGGATTATCTCCAACATGATTGTTCCCAACTTCTGACTGAAGAAACAGCTACTCCGCCAAATGTCAGTGAGAATCCACTTCCAAATCCCGATCTGGTGTTATACACGGATGGTTCAAGATATGCTGATGAGTTTGGTAGATTCCACACGGGATATGCTGTTACCACAGAGGACACTGTAGTGCACGCAGCTGCGCTCCCACCATCACAGTCAGCACAAGAAGCAGAACTTCAGGCTCTGTCTACTGCATGAACTTTGGCCAAAGACAGACGGGCTAATATGTACACGGACTTCCGGTATGCATTTGGTATTGCTCACGATTTTGGAGCTCTATAAGCCAATCGAGGGTTTATTATTACTGCCGCAACTCCAGTGGAAAATGCTGAAGCTGTTAAAACCCTCATGGATTCGATCAAATTGCCTACTCAGGTGGCCATTATCAAAGTCAAGGCGCACGGTCCTAGGAAAAGTCCACAGACTATTGGCAATGTATTTGCGGATATGCAAGCAAAGGCCGCTGCTCTTCTGCCCGTTGAACTAACCATACCAATTATGGTGACCACACGCTGTCAGCGTAAACAGTTGCAAGAGATCCTGACTCTACAAGAACCTGATGATTTACAACAGACTGAGGTTTTCTGTCGGACCCCGCGAGACCGCTTAATGACAATGCAGAGAATGTCTCCAAAAGAAGAGGTGAAGCAGTGGAAGGCTGATGGGGCACGTATGGACAATGGTCTCTGGAAAAAGGACCAACTTGTGTGTTTCCCTAAGCGGATGTACCCTGCTATTGCTATATGGGCATATGGACCTATATATCAAGGAAAAGACCAGGCCCTAGCCGTGGTACAAAAATTCTACTGGGTTCCAGGTGGACCATATCACGTTGCCTAAGTCTGGAAGGTATGAATATTGTCTGGTGGTTGTCGATACGTTCTCAAGTTGGCCGGCAGCATTCCCCGTTACCAACATGACTGCAAAGACCACAGCAAAGAAACTGGTGATGGAAGTTATCTGCAGATATGGAGTTCCAGAAGCCGTTGAAAGTGACCAAGGTCCGGCTTTTTTTTCTCATGTGTATCAGGAGATTCTAACAATGTTTGGATCCACTGTAGCCCTCCATACTCCGTACCATCCACAATCCAGGGGGAAAGTTGAGAGGTTGAACGACACACTGAAGGGACAATTGACCAAAATGATGCAGGAGACTACTGCTCTATGGCCAGAGCTCCTACTCATTGTACTATACTACATTTGTATTACCCCTATTGCAAAACATGGCTTGTCCCCATATGAGATATTGTTTGGTGCTAGGCCCCCAGTTGCAAATTTCCAGCCTCAGTAGTTATCAGGAGAAACTGACCGTGCTGTTCAATATGTTATTCAGATTAGTAAAAATCTTGCTAACACCTTTGCTCTAGTTTCTTTTTCTCTTCCAGATTCAGCAGAAACCGATATTTGTTAGTTTGAAGTCTGATGATTTTGTGGTTGTGAAAAGGCATGTCAGAAAATATGGACTAGAGCCCTTGTATGACGGTCCCTATTAAGTCCTACTCATCACCCCTATGTCAGTGAAACTGGAAGGAAGACCGACTTGGATCCACGCATCGCACTGCAAGCTGGTTAAACAAGCCAATAGCAAATAAAGGGAACGTAATGTTTTGGTTTTTCGTATTTTTTATGTTATTATTGGTAACTATATGGGACAGCCTAAATTCCCCAATGTCCTTGAATAATGAGTTTATATAATATTATGAAAAATTACTGAGAGATTTGTTGAATAATTCCTAGTCTCTAGTGTAGGAAAGATGTATATCTTCGTACCGTGTTAGCCAGTAGATAGAAAAATATTTAGACTTGAGAGTCTTCAGTGGTTGATACCTTTTAATGGCTAACTGAAAAGATGGTAACAAATTGCAGCTTCTGGAGACTACTCAGGTCTCTTCATCAGGCAAAGACTAAAACAAAAACTGAAGAATCACATATTTATACACAAGAGGACACAGGAATAGTGCAATTGGTAAGACAAGTGACGTGAAGCAGAACTGTCATTATGGCAGAGGGATGAACATAAATATTGGAACAGTTCATAGATAAGGAGAGAAAGTTTTATTGCCCTCTGATTGGGGTCTGGTATTGTGTTTTGATGCCCCTAGAAGGTCAGAGAAGCAGATTCCTTAATTGATGTACACAGACATGAATCCATGTGACATGTTCATTCCAGCACTAAGAGTGTCAAAGGTCATCATAAGTTTATATTCCCAAATCTTTCTATCTATCTATCACTAGTCTCTAGTGGTCACCTACAATCCAAATCTGGAGATGCTAAGGGGAGCTGCACGGAAACTACAACCTTTACTACAAAAAGATGCCCGATTACAATCCATATTTCCAGACCCCCCACTACTGTGTTTTAGGCAGCCCCCAAATCTAAGAAGCATCATTGTCAGAAGTTCCCTGTCCTCTCTAACAGCTGCAGGAACCTTTCCTTGCAACAAGAAGAAATGTAAAACCTGTCCATTTATAATGACCACGGACAGGATAAAGATCCCCAACTCACATCAGGACTACAAGATCCCAGGTACTTTCAGCTGCATCACATCTAATGTGGTGTACCTAATTATTTGTACTAAATGTCCAACTGGGGGTCTGTATGTGGGAGAGACAGGGCAAAAACTGAGAACAAGGATGAATTCTCATCGCTAGTGTTGAGCATTCCGATACCGCAAGTATCGGGTATCGGCCGATATTCGCGTTATCGGAATTCCGATACTTAATTCCGATACTTTTTCAATATCGTATACCGGAATCGGAAGTTCCCATAATTCTTTGAGAGGCAATGTGATTTTAGTCAGCCAATGAGGAATCCTAAGAAGTGTGGGCACATCCTGTACTGCTGCGGTCATCTTAACTAATGGCATGGCTGTGATTGGATGCTGAAATGATGTCAGAATGCACTATAAAAGGCGCCGCCACCATTTTAGCGTCACTGTGCTGTGAACTCAGTTAGGGAAAGAACGCTGCTCTGCTGACTCTGAGGGACAGTTAGAGATTGCGATTTAGTGTACTGTGCTTTAGGCAGGCTAGTTTACCATCGGCTGTGTAAAGCTTCCTTTTGCCTGCAGTGTTGTTTTAACAGCTCTGCAAGGTGTGTGTGAGTGCAGGTGACGCTGCAGTTTGCTCTGTATGCAACGCTGTCTGTAGGCATCTGCACGTGTCACTGACAGACTCTTTTTTTTTTCTTCAGTGTAATTCTTGCTGCTCCATGCAATTGAAATAATAGTGTGACGTGCTTCCATCCGTATACAATACCTTGGTTGCAAACACTATAGAAGTCCACAAAGGAGCCTTTCACAGCAAGTGAACAGTTGTGTTTCAGTGTTCACTGCAGTCTGTGATTTTTTTTTTTTTTTGAGTACAGATCACGCTCCAGTTACTTCAACTAATGCTGCGTGTACTCTGCTGAGCGTCTGTCACTGGCTCATCCTTGTAATTTTTCAAAAATTGCTGCTGCTTTCTTCTATTTAAAATTTACAAAAATCTATTAGTGTGACGCTCTTCCATCAAAATACAATACATTGCTTGCAAACATAATAGAAGTCCACAAAAAGGCCTTTCACAGCAAGTGAACAGTTGTGTTTCAGTGTTCACTGTAGTCTAGGTTTAATTTTTTTGTAGGAGTGTAGATCCCGCTCCACTTACTTCAACCACCGCAGCGTGTACTCTGCTGAGTGTCTGTCACTGGCTCATCCTTGTAATTTTTCAAAAATTGCTGCTGCTTTATTCTATTTTAAATTTACAAAAATCTATTCGTGTGACGCCCTTCCAGAGGACAGCGTTTGTTGGCCAGTTGTGAGTCTGCAGCACATGGTTGATTTCATGGTGCACTGCCTGAGAAACGACCGCCGCATCGGCCACATTCTCACCACGTCAGATTATTGGGTGTACACCCTCCTAGACCCTCGTTACCGGGACAACTTACAAAGCCTCATCACACAGTTGAACCGGGACCGTAAAATGCTGGAGGACCAAGACACACTGTTGAAATCCATAATGTTCTCCATTCCAGCCGAGAGCGCTGCTGCTGCTACTGCTTTACAAAGCAGCTCTGTGCGTCGAGGCAGTGTAGACACCTCTGCAACAAGAGGGAGCACAAGCAGCGCCTCTGCACAGGGCAAGAGCTGTATGTTACAAATGTGGCGAAGTTTTGTGACAGCGCCACCAAGGTGTACACCATAGTGATGGGAAATCTAGTTAATTTTGGTGATTAGTTCACCATGAACTAGTTCACTGAAAAGATTAGTTCAAAAGATTAGTTCATTTAGTTCAGTTTTTCTCCACCCTATCCTGTGAGGAGCTGATAGGAAATGCATCATGTGACCTCTGAACTAAATGAACTAGATGAACTGCTGAACAAAATGTTCTATTGAGAATGACTCAGGACAGCCTAGTTCAATCTGATGCCTCTCACTGAGCCCAGCAGTGCCACATAATGATTGTGTATGAGGGGCTGAGAAGCAGTTCAGCATCCACCATTTTAAGAACAGAACAGGGGTCAGTGTTAAAGATTTTAGCAAGACTGATCTTCTAGGCTAGAGGCATGAACTACACACAGAAACACTCTCTCTTATACACACATATGAACTGTGTCTGTGTACTGTGTGTGCAATTTCATTTTTTATTAATAATATTATTATTACTGTTATATTTGTATTTAATGTGTGTTATGCCTTGGAGGTGCTGGCTTGCCCTGCTGCCAGTGTATTATCTGAGCGTGTCTTTAGTGCTGCAGGTGGTGTAGTAACAGACCGTTGCATGCGACTATCCTCAGAGAATGTAGACCGGCTTACTTTTCTGAAAATGAACAAGGCATGGATCTCACCTGAATTTGCCTGTCCGTTTTCAGATTAAATAACTGTTTGCCAACGTTTTCCAAGTCTCCTGTTATGTTCATCTTTCTACCACCTGAACTCTACTCCCTGGGCTACAACACTGCCAGTCACAGGGGAATGATCATTTACAAAACAAAATGTTATCCCCAACAAATAGTAGCGCAACGACTCCAGTGCCCACTTTATCGCCAGGCACTCTCTCTCTACAATGCTGTCTCTGTTTTTTGATGGAGTAAGTTTTCGACTCAGGAAAACTAATGGGATGCTCCTCCCCATTAAGCTCCAGTCCTGAGACAACACGGCACCCAGACCTACCTCTGACGCATCAGTCTGGACAATAAATTCTCTTTTGAACTCGGGTGTGCTCAAAACTGGTGACCCACACAGTGCCCCTTTTATTGCCCCTGTTGATGACCCCTTGCTGATTTATTAACCGGCTCCACCAGATCCATGGGTATTCTCTCAAACTGGACCTCTAAAATTTTTAATGGCACCAAGGGACTCACTAAATGAGGCTGAGGACTGTGTACCTGGCGCATGCGACAAGAGTTACAATACCGTTTAACTTCTTGATAGACCCCCTGCCAGTAAAACCGTTGTATAATTCTGTGTAGGGTTTTCTTTTGGCACAAATGTCACCCTAGTACATGCGCATGCGCTAAGTCCATTACCAACCTCCGATATGACTGCGGTAGCAGCAATTGCTAAAAAATTTCAACATGTATTTTATAAACCTGATACAGCAAATCTTGGTTCAGCTCTAATTGTTTAAATACTGTAGCTGCCCCGGGGTGTTGGGGTTCCCCATTGACAACCAGTAAATTTTCACGGGCTAGACTCAACGTAGGGGCCGCGGAGTTGCGCCTTAACAAATTTGTCACCTGTCACATTTAAGTATTACAATTCAGGTCCCGGTGTCAAATCTTCCATCTCCCCAACTAACACTTCGATAGGAGAGGTGTTTTCATACTCCACCGAAGGCAAAGGTAATACTGCCCACTGCACACATGTGTTATGCATAGTGAGACTGATAGTAGCCAACAAAGTAGCTAACAAAGGCCACTTGTGATCGCCCTATCAGCGTAGGAACAATGCTACTCAAAAGATCTTCCATGATCCTGGACAAAATCTTGATATAATGGTCAATGAGTGAGAATGTACGATAGGATCCAGGCAGATGTGAAGGTTTGTTGGGTTTTAGTAGCAACTTCATGTGTGACATGTTTGAATGGCTGGGCAACCCTCCTGTCTCCAATATATGATTGAAGGTGCGTACCAATGTGGACGGGATATCCTCACTCAATAATTTAAATAATTTGGCTGTAAACCCGTCAGATCCTGGAGCTTTCCCGTATTTAAAGTAACTTATCGCCGCTGTCACTTCCGTCACCTCAATTTGTTTTTTTAAAAGGAGAAGCTGATAGTTTGTGATGGATGGTAACCGTATTCCATCTACAAAGGTGTTACCCTCCTCACTATCCGTATGTTCCACCTTATATAAGTCTGAGTAGTATTCTTGTAGAATGGTGTTTATGGTTCGAGGGTCTGTGTTCATGATCCCATGTTTATTCGTTAACGCTGTAATATATTGATGACGAATGTGATTTCCTTTCGCTAGTCGTGCTAATAGTCTCCCTCATTTGCTACCATAACGATATACATCGGCTCTATAATTGTTATTACTGCTTCTCTCTCGTCGATATACCCATACGTGTAAGTCAACCTTAGCCTGCTTACATCTATTTTTAACCTGTGTTGATGAACTTGTCTTGTTTGCCGTGTACCTATCGCGTAATATCCTGCTAGCCTGCGAGTAGTTTGTCCCATCTTCTTTTTTAGCGTTGTCTGATAACCTATTAGTTTCCCGCGCATTACTCCCTTCCCTGCTGCCTATAAAAGTTCCGGCCTATCCCTAGTATCTCCATTATCCCTTACATATTAAAAACACCATTGCTTCACGTGATGTCGAAACTTCTCATCCATTAACAAATAGGTCGGGAAGCGCCAAGTTTGGTTTGGCCCCATCTGCACCATATCTGGCAGGGTCACTGATACGGGCGCGTGGTCATATATAGCTACGCTGTGCACATCTGCCTCTTCCACTCCCCTTAATAGCTCGTGTGATAGCAATATATAATCTATTCTGGACCAAGAGTCATGTGGCGCCGAATAGAATGAATATTCACTGCCATCTGGGTTCAGGTGTGTCCAAATGTCTACAAAGTTACTCGTGTCTAGCAAGGGTTATTATAAACGTGTGTCATGTGATCGCACATTCATTCGCATCGACCTACAGTTCTTCACTGGTTCGATTCACCATATTTAAGTCACCACCGTGGGTGGTTTTAATGCTCTCCTATCGGCCTGATATGCTTGGATACCTGGGATAAATTCAGGAACGTCTCCAAACTCCCTACTCACATGTCAGCGCAGGAACCGTAAGAGGGAACGTGCTTGTTTTGTTGCGCATAGGTGGAGTTTTATACAGTAAATGATTACTGCTGTCTTATTTTTTGCGTCCCAAGGGCAGAATAAGTCTGCGTAACGTTACATTTTACAGACACTCATATAATAGACACACGCTACCCTAACCGTGACACAAGGAAGGTATTGTTGCGGATAAAGCCGCCATTTTGGCGTCACTGTGCTGTTAATTCAGTTTGGGACAGAACGATGCTCTGCTGACTCTGAGGGACAGTTAGAGACTGTGATTTTGTGTACTGTGCTTTAGGCAGGCTACTTTACCAACCGCTGTGTACATCTTCCTTTTGCCTTGCAGTGTTTTTTTCACAGCTCTGCAAGGTGTGTGTGTGAGTGCAGGTGACGCTGCAGTTTGCTCGGCATACAACGCTGTATGTAGGCATCTGCACATGTCACTCTCACACTCTTTTTTTTTTTTTTCTTTAGTGTAATTCTTGCTGCTCAATTCAATTGAAATTATAGTGTGACGTGCTTCCATCCGTATCCAATACATTGGTTGAAAACACTGAAGAGGACACAAAAAGCCCTTTCACAGCTAAGACTTGTGTTCACTGTAGTCTGAGATTTTAATTTATTCAATTTTGATCACGCTCAAGTTACTTCTTCAAGCAATGCTGCTTGTACTCTGCTGAGCGTGTCTTACTGCCTCATCCTTGTCATTTTTCTCGAATTGGTGTACATGTACATCAAAGTAGTCTTCATTTTGATCGAAATCCAAGCAGGTACCCGGACACTGTATGGCTGCTTTTATACGGTGGACTGGCTCCAACATTCAATAAGACTTAAGATGCAATCAGGCACCTTGTCAAGGCCCAATCCTCTTCTCCCTTTGATATAATAATAATAATAATAATAATAATCTTTAGTTATATAGCGCCAACATATTCCGCAGCGCTTTACACTTTAACAGTTTCAGAACACAAGTCATAGGTAACAACGTTAACAATACAATAATTAAAGCAAAATAAGCCGACCCTGCTCGTGAGAGCTTACAATCTACAATGAGGTGGGGGAGATACAAAGTACAGGTGTGTATATATAATGGTGCATTTCCAATGATGGTCCAGCCATCTTGAGGGAGTGAGGGATGGATGGAGATAGTGAATGGGCTCCACATACACACTTAAACATAGAACGACTTTGGTTATTGAATGTGATAGGCCGCTCTGAACAAATGTGTTTTGAGGGAGCGCCTGAAACCAGGCAAATTGTGGATAGTCCTAATTTCTTGTGGTAGAGCATTCCAGAGGATTTGCGCAGCGCGGGAGAAGTCTTGGAGTCGGGAGTGAGAGGTACGGATTACTGCAGAGGTTAGTCGAAAGTCGTTTGCAGAGCGCAGCAGTCGGTTAGGCCGATAGATAGAAATGAGGGAGGAGATGTAGGGGGGTGCTGCACTGTGGAGAGCTTTGTGGGTGAGAACAGTACTTTGAATTGGATCCTATAATGAATGGGCAGCCAGTGTAAGGACTGGCGAAGAGCGGACGCGTCCGAGTACCGATTAGCCAGATGGATGACCCTGGCTGCTGCATTAAGGATGGACTGGAGAGGGGATAGTCGAGTAATGGGGAGGCCAAGTAATAGAGCATTGCAGTAGTCCAGGCGGGAGTGGATCAATGCTACAGTGAGGGTTTTTGTTATTTCCATGGTGAGAAAAGGGTGGATTCTAGAGATGTTCTTTAGGTGTAGACGGCAAATATCTAACAAACAGGTCATGCTGGAGAGACTTGCACCTACTGCCACTCAGGGTCTTCAGCTCCTTTGTGAGAAACTAATGTTTGGCCAGCCAGTATATCAAATAAAGTTCATGAGAAATGGGAACTGTGGTTGGCTTCACTTTTGGTACTGGGTGCTAATACCAAACCATGGTGTGCCATTCAATGGATATTCCTGGCTGGTTGGAGACAAGCTCATTCCCACAGAAAAGTACCAGAAAGCTAAGGAGATGGTGGCCTCTCTCAACATGAAGGAGTTTGCTCGTTGTCTAGGAGACCGACCACCCCTGCTGTGTACCTTGTCAAAGTTGTGTTGAAGTTTGCAAGGATTAAGAGGTTACAGTGGTAAGTCTGGTTTTTACTAAAGATCCTGCTGTGTATTATAGTTTTTATGTTTTAAAAAAAATTATCTTAGGAATGTTAAATAAATTTCTTTTTTTTTTTTTAAATACAATGTATCTTATGAATGTTAAATAACTTTTTTTTTTTTTTCAGGTATTTGATCTACCGTAGCTAGTTGCTGATCGTTGACTCTACACCCCTCTCCCCAGAATGTTACTCGGGTTATGGGGAGAAAATCACCGCTATTCCAGACTGATTTCATGTTAATGTGTCTGGCTCTTACACAGCACACAGCACTTGATGTTAGTTTATCTTTTTCCTAAATTATTTGTTACACTGCCCTTCTCACATTTTATTTGCACTTTTTTTTTTAAGCACAAGTTTTTTTACACTTCCTTGTTCTGTAAGTAGGCTTAATGGTTAAATGTTTTATACTAGATGTAAATATGTAACATGTAAATTTTATATTAAGATTTTGCAAATTATTAGGTCCACACCATCAGGCTCTTTCGTCCCCTCTCCCTTAGAGTAGCGGTAATATATCGGACCCCAGGCTCGCCCACACAGTTCCTTGACCACTTCTCTGCCTGGCTGCCGCACTTTCATGTCCTCAGAAGTACCAACCCTTATCCTTGGAGACTTCAACATCCCCATTAACAGCCCTACTTCCACACTCAAAACACATTTGTTCAGAGTGGCCTATCACATTCACTAATCAAAGTCATTCTATGTGTAAGTGTGTGTGTGTGTAGCCCATTCACTATCTCCATCCATCCCTCACTCCCTCAAGATGGCTGGACCATCATTGTAAATGCACCATTGTATATACACACCTGTACTTTGTATCTCCCCCACCTCATTGTAGATTGTAAGCTCTCACGAGCAGGGGCGGATTATATTGCTTTCATTATTGTATTGGTAACGTTGTTAGTTATGACTTGTGTTCGGAAACTGTTAAAATGTAAAGCGCTGCGGAATCTGTTGGCGCTATGTAACTAAAGATTCTTATTAAGCGTTCACGGGTCCATGTGGAGGTATACCGTGACGGCTCCTGCAGCGATGATTCTGAGGAACTGGAGTAGGAGGAGGAATCAATGTGTACAGACTTGATTCCCGCAATCCTTGTAGTTGCCTGAACACGTACAGCGCCACTCGCAAGATCTGTACCCGGCTCCACAACATTGACCCAATGGGCAGTAAGGGAAAGGTATCATCCCTGGCCATGGGTACTGGTCCACGCAGCGGTGGTCAGGTGGACATTGCTACTGACGGAG
>JARQOD010003695.1:0-62175 GCA_033576555.1 Oophaga sylvatica | reverse complement strand
AATACTGTTCCGCAACAATGCCCAAAAGCATACGTCAAGATTGGTGAATAAATGGTTCAATTAAAATGAATAGAGGTGCTGGTTTGACCCCACTCAACCCAATTGAACACTTGTGGGTAGAATCAACGAAAAAGCTGTATACAAAGCCAAGTGAGTGACCAGAATGCAATATTTTTGGGACATGTAGAAGAGCCCGGGATTGGTTTTTGGTGAGACATGCTTTAATCTGATCAAGATCATGCTCAGAATGATTCAGGCAGTGTTAAAAGCAAAGGTGATTTATAAATACCAACAAAATAATAAAAATTTAAATTTTGATTATTAGAGCAAAAACTGTAGCAGTGACATGACAAGAATCTGCATAACTATTGCTAATAGTTGCAAGTATTTTATATTGATACATTGCCAATTTTGCAAGTTTTCCCACCTACAAAATATGCATGAAATAAGAATTTGATCACCTCCCAAACCCAGCAAGAATTCTGTCTCTCAGAGACCTTTTAGTTTTTCTTTGAGAAGCTCTCCTACTCTGCACTTGTTACCTGTATTAATTGCACCTGTTTAAATTCGTATAAAGATCCCTGTTCACACATTCAATCAATCACACGCCAACTTTCCACCATGGCCAAGACCAAAGAGCTGTCTAAGACATCAGGGAACAAAATTGTAGACCTGTACATGGCTGGGATGGGCTACAGGACAATAGGCAAACAGCTTGGTGAGAAGTTAACAATTTTTGGGCCCACAATTTTTAGAAAACAGAAGAAAAACAACAGACTGTCATTCTTCCTCAGATTCCTTTGCAAGAACTACACATTACCCCTGATGAAACCAAGCTAGAGATGGTGATATATGGGGTTTTCACTTTCTCCTTGTTTATTGGTGTACTTCACCTTAGGTTTTTCTTCATGCTCCTGTGATCTATTTACATGTGATATATATATATATTTGGCATATTTGCATAGCACTTTGTCTTATTTCTTAAATCAGTTCATGGATTTATTGCATTTTTGGGCATGCATGGAATTGTTGTTATATAGGAAGTTCATTGATTATCGCTACTGATTTTGTCCCTATGCAGACAGTATTGTTATGTACAAATTTCTAGAGCATAGTGCATATTATTGTCAGGTCCAATTAGGACTTTTAGCCTAAGGTAACATTGGAAGAGAGTAGTTGGTCATATTGTGGACGTAACTGGTGGAATACATTATGTACAGCAGTTTTTTGTTTTTCTAAACGTTTTTAAAAAATGTCATAGTTCATCAGTTTTGTTTAACCCCTTCACCCCCAAGGGTGGTTTGCACGTTAATGACCGGGCCAATTTTTACAATTCTGACCACTGTCTCTTTATGAGGTTATAACTCTGGAACGCTTCGACGGATCTTTGCGATTCTGAGATTGTTTTCTCGTGACATATTGTACTTCACAGAGGATAAACACCGCACTCTAAGAGAAATAGTGGTGATGCTGAAGAAATATTAATTTTATTCACAATTTAGGCAACATTTAAGGACAGAATCAAAGCGATAAATAACGTTTCGGCCCAGCCTGGGCCTTTGTCAAATAACGCTGTGAAAGACAAAAACAAGTGTAAATAACATATAACATGCTTGTGATTATAAAAATAACGAAAAGAAGCTCCCAGAAAAATGAAAAAACATATATACATATATACAAAGTAACATGGCGATCATTGATAATAAATTGCATGGTAAGGCACAATACTGTAATAGCACAGATCGCTGAAGCAAAAAAGTTCACAATTGTAGAGAACGAAGTACATGTATACTATAGTATAGACAAATTGATTACCTTTTAATGATAGTCCATGCCGTGGACATAGATTTAATAAAGAAGTGACGAACAGAATGGAGTCCTAATATGGCTATAATAAAAATAATATGGTTGATGAGAAAATACATACTAATAGATTGAATGGTAAAATAGATATAGCATTTACCCAATATGTGAAGCCATCAATGTGGGGTCGTTTCCTAATAACTGCAGCGCTATGTAAAGCAGCGATCAGTGGGGATAAAGCCCTGGTATCGGCTGCTGAGAGGAACAATAGTGCTGGTAAATAGTGGGTACATTGTGTGTAGCGAAATAGATTAAAGGTAGATACCTTAATGTAAAATGCTGATGGAGACAATAACCCAGTATAGAGGATCCCCAGTGTGAAGTGAACGGGTCCCTATGGTCAGCAGCGCTGTGGGGGATAACGATCTTGGTCAGTTAGCAATAAAGTGGCAGGGACTAGGGTTAGAGGGCTTAAGGAAGGTACCTTGTTGCTGGATGCTGGTAAAGGCGGCGCTCCCGCGCCTAGCCTTATCGGTATGCGCTGTAGCAATGTGCGGTCTCACTTCCTTATATGCCCTAACCGGAAGTAGGCGATCGAGACCGGAAGTGACGTTACGTCACTCGTTATGTGTAGTGCGCAGGCGCTGGATTGTAATGAAGGGACGGATGAATACAGAGGCGCTATGGAACAGAGCGCATGTGCCCTAGATCAAATAAATGGCTGAAGTTGATGCCGCAACTAAGTGAGTGTAAATACTGATAGTGGCGTTCAAAAGAGGCCAATGGGTAAATATATCAATAGACAGAAGGCATATTATTGGTACTTATAAAATTAGGCAAAATTTATATATAAATAAAAAATAATAATAAAATAAAGAAACTAGAAGGAGGCAAAAAAGGTACTGGCATGTAGAGGTAATATCAATAAAAATAAATTGGAAGAGAAATTAATAATGTGTTAACATGTCCAGTCAATCTCTCTATTTAGGCCTTTGGGGACCAGAGTATCTAATTTAAAAATCCAAAATGTTTCACGAGATTTTAGTAAACCAATATGATTACCACCCCGTCTGGGGCGGTTACCTCTACCTGAACACTTTGCCAAAATGAAACATACTGTGGCACAACTCAGGTACCAAGTTATAGAGCACGTCCCCCGCCCCAGACGGGGTGGTAATCATATTGGTTTACTAAAATCTCGTGAAACATTTTGGATTTTTAAATTAGATACTCTGGCCCCCAAATTAATTTCTCTTCCAGACTCGCTAATATACTCTGACCCAAGGTGAGTTGTACATCTAAACCCCTTGGTCTTATCTGTCTACTGACCTGTTATATAATATCAATCATAATTATTGCAATATCCTCTACCTAAAGTTTTGGTTTCCCTGCAATTCAGTGCCTCTTTATACTCTATGTTATTTTTATTGATATTACCTCTACATGCCAGTACCTTTTTTGCCTCCTTCTAGTTTCTTTATTTTATTATTATTTTTTATTTATATATAAATTTTGCCTAATTTTATAAGTACCAATAATATGCCTTCTGTCTATTGATATATTTACCCATTGGCCTCTTTTGAACGCCACTATCAGTATTTACACCCACTTAGTTGCGGCATCAACTTCAGCCATTTATTTGATCTAGGGCACATGCGCTCTGCTCCATAGCGCCTCTGTATTCATCTGTCCCTTCATTACAATCCAGCGCCTGCGCACTACACATAACGAGTGACGTAACGTCACTTCCGGTCTTGATCGCCTACTTCCGGTTAGGGCATATAAGGAAGTGAGACCGCACATTGCTACAGCGCATACCGATAAGGCTAGGCGCGGGAGCGCCGCCTTTACCAGCATCCAGCAACAAGGTACCTTCCTTAAGCCCTCTAACCCTAGTCCCTGCCACTTTATTGCTAACTGACCAAGATCGTTATCCCCCACAGCGCTGCTGACCATAGGGACCCGTTCACTTCACACTGGGGATCCTCTATACTGGGTTATTGTCTCCATCAGCATTTTACATTAAGGTATCTACCTTTAATCTATTTCGCTACACACAATGTACCCACTATTTACCAGCACTATTGTTCCTCTCAGCAGCCGATACCAGGGCTTTATCCCCACTGATCGCTGCTTTACATAGCGCTGCAGTTATTAGGAAATGACCCCACATTGATGGCTTCACATATTGGGTAAATGCTATATCTATTTTACCATTCAATCTATTAGTATGTATTTTCTCATCAGCCATATTATTTTTATTATAGCCATATTAGGACTCCATTCTGTTCCTCACTTCTTTATTAAATCTATGTCCACGGCATTGGACTATCATTAAAAGGTAATCAATTTGTCTATACTATAGTATACATGTACTTTGTTCTCTACAATTGTGAACTTTTTTGCTTCAGCGATCTGTGCTATTACAGTATTGTGCCTTACCATGCAATTTATTATTAGTGTTGAGCATTCCGATACTGCAAATATCGGGTATCGGCCGATATTAGCTGTATTGGCCTTTCGATTCCGAGTTCCGATATTTTCGTCTTATCGGATACCGGAATCGGGATGTCACTGTCACTGTCAGTGTCCGTCTGTCGGGTCTGTCAGGAGTCAGCGGCACTTACCTGGCAGAAGATCTCCGGCGGTCACGTCCTGGACTGCTTCATGGCCGCCATCCTCTTCTCCCCGGCGGTCACATGCAGTTTCTCGCGATAACTGCAGTGACTGCTGGGTAATCCCGGCCGTAAAGCAGTCAGTCCGATGACGTCACCGCCGGGGAAGCAGGTAATCAGCTGTGCTGCGTTGCAATGACAGGCTCTGCCTGTCATTGCGATGTAGCAGAGTTGGATCGTCGTGGGACAATCGTTACTATGGACTGCGTCGGACAGGTGGTATACTGTTGGTTTGTTTTTTTTTTTTTTTACAGGAGATCGATGGCGTCGCAGGAATGAGTGTATAATAAAAGAAATGAAAACTGTGTTGTCTCTTTTATTTCATTAAAATACTTTTTTCTTGCTTTGTCTTTTTTTTACACATTTAATAACTTTGGGATTAATAATGGATCGGTGTCTTATTGACACCTCTCCATTATTAACCGGGCTTATTGTCACCGTGCAATCAACGGTGACAATAACCCCTTATTACCCCGCTTGCCACCGCTACAGGGCAAGTGGGAAGAGCCGGGTAAAGTGCCACAATTGGCACATCTTTTGATGCGCCAAATGTGGGGCTGCTGTAGCCTGGTATTATCAGGCTGTTGAGGGCCAAAATCCATGGGCCTTGACAGTCTTTTAATACCAGGCCGCAGCAGTCTGCATTTTACTTGGCTGGTTAACAAAAATAGGGGGGATCCCCACGCCGTTTTTTTTTCGAGGGATCCCCTATTTTTGTTAACCAGCCAAGCTAAGCAGACTGCTGTGGCCTGGTATTATCAGGCTTGCAAGGTCCATGGATATTGGATCCTTACCAGCCTGAAAAACCAGGCCTCAGCAGTCTGCTTCATCTGGCTGGTTAACAAAAATAGGGGGGACCCCACGCTAATTTTTTTCGAGGGGATCCCCTATTTTTGTTAATCAGCCAAGATATGCAGACTGCTGTGGCCTGGTATTATCAGGCTGGCAAGGTCCATGGATCTTGGCTCCTTAACAGCCTGAAAATCCAGGCCTCAGCGGTCTGCTTCATCTGGCTGGTTAACAAAAATAGGGGGGACCCCACGCCAATTTTTTTCGAGGGGATCCCCTATTTTTGTTAATCAGCCAAGATATGCAGACTGCTGTGGCCTGGTATTATCAGGCTGGCAAGGTCCATGGATCTTGGCTCCTTAACAGCCTGAAAATCCAGGCCTCAGCGGTCTGCTTCATCTGGCTGGTTAACAAAAATAGGGGGGACCCCACGCCATTTTTTTTTCGAAGGGAACCCCTATTTTTGTTAATCAGTTCCCTCTGACGTCACTGATTGTGTCCCTGGCTGACCTGAAGTGAAAGTGGAAAGCAATCAATTAAGCTTTCCACTTAAGGGCCCGTCTCACATAGCGATATCGCTACCGAGATCGCTGCTGAGTCACTAGTTTTGTGACGCAGCAGCGAGCTCACCAGCGATATCGCTGTGTGTGACATTCAGCGACGATCAGCCCCCCTGCCGGGTATCGCTGATCGTCGCTGAAATGTCAGGACCTTTGATCGCTGGTTTCCCGCCTGTCACACGCAGCGATGCGTGCCTGTCAGAGGGAAACCAGCGATCAAAAAAAGGTCCTGACATTTCTGCGACGATCAGCGATACCCGGCAGGGGGGCTGATCGTCGCTGAATGTCACACACAGCGATATCGCTGGTGAGCTCGCTGCTGCGTCACAAAACTAGTGACTCAGCAGCGATCTCGGTAGCGATATCGCTATGTGAGACGGGCCCTTAAGCGATGTTACCCGCAGTGTCGCTGTCCCAGATCGCTGCCTGAGCTGCCTGTTTGGCAGCTCAGCAGCGATCATGTAGCGATACACCAGCGATCCTGACAAGTGCATATCGTTGTCGGGATCGCTGGTGTATCGTTATGTGACACCCAGCCTTTACTCTCCTGTCAGGCAGGAGAGGAACTCATTCATTTGGGGTTTACTGTGAGGCTGCAGCATTAGCTGCGGTCCCTGCAGTAAACATTAACCCTTTCTGAAGGATTACACCGTGGGACCTGACTGTGCATGGGATAGGTAAGAATAATTTTGCTTTTTTATTTTATTTTTATTACAGGAAATGGTTTTTGCAGTAAAATAAAAGATGGTCAAAAACATGTGTCTTTATTTCATTAAAATGATTTTTAATTAAAGTGTGTGTGTTTTATTTTTATTTCATGCAATAGGATTAATAATTGATAGTTGTCTAATTGACAGCTCTCAATTATTAACCTGGCTTAAGGTCACCTTTCAATAGCAAGGTGGCTTTAACCCCATATTAACCCATTCGCCACCGCTACAGGGCAATGGGAATAGACGGGCAAAGTGCCAGAAAGGGTGAATCTAATTATAGATTTGTCTTTCCTGGGGTGTCTGGGGGCAGATGTTAGTAGCCGGGGGGGGGCAAAAATAATGGTCCCTCTCTGGGCTATTATTATCTGCCCCCACTCACTGGCTTTGTCTGTCTGGTTGCGAAAATAGGGCGGGAGCCCACGCATTTTTTTTCAGCAATTTTACACCTCATATATATATACATGTCATTGAATTTGTGACACATATATATATATATTTATATTGTAGTTCATACACTTCTACATAGTATAATAGCCGCTAATTCAATTGCCGGCTTTTGTGAAAATGCAGAACCCGACATGAAATGACACTTGGTGTACATAGGGTTAACCATGTCTTTTCATGTCCTTTGCTATCTAATTTGCACAAACAATTAAATCAGACTATGTGTGCAAAATTTCACACCTCTAGGGTTAATTAAAGGTGTAAATTCGTAGCAAAAAAGTCCGTTTTTTTTACAACGAATTTACACCTTTAATTAACCCCTATAGGTGTGAAATTTTGCACACATATCTGATTTAATTGTTTGTGCAAATTAGATAGCAAAGGACATGAAAAGAAATGTTTAACCCTATGTACACCAAGTGTCATTTCATGTCGGGTGACCCGCATGAAATGACACTTGTGTACATAGGGTTAACCATGTCTTTCATGTCCTTTGCTATCTAATTTGCACAAACAATTAAATCAGACTATGTGTGCAAAATTTCACACTCTAGGGTTAATTAAAGGTGTAAATTGTAGCAAAAAAGTCCGTTTTTTTTACAACGAATTTACACCTTTAATAACCCCTACAGGTGTGAAATTTTGCACACATATTCTGATTTAATTGTTTGTGCAAATTAGATAGCAAAGGACATGAAAAGAAATGTTTAACCCTATGTACACCAAGTGTCATTTCATGTCGGGTGCTTCTGTCTTTTCACTGAAGCCGGCTTTACCCGGCAATTGAATCAAAGGATATTTTACTATGTAGAAGTGTATAAACTATACATATATGTATATATATATGTCACAATGACATGTATATATATATATATGTATTCTATGTGTGTATATTTAGTGTTTACAAGGAAAGAATGGGGTTTTTTTAGTTGCGATATTTTGTTCCCATAGACTTACATGGACTTCCGGTATCGGTATCGGGTATCGCCGATATTTTAGTGATATCGGCGATACCATTCCGATTCCGATACTTTAGCATATCGGAAAGTATCGCTCAACTCTATTTATTATCAATGATCGCCATGTTACTTTGTATATATGTATATATGTTTTTTCATTTTTCTGGGAGCTTCTTTTCGTTATTTTTATAATCACAAGCATGTTATATGTTATTTACACTTGTTTTTGTCTTTCACAGCGTTATTTGACAAAGGCCCAGGCTGGGCCGAAACGTTATTTATCGCTTTGATTCTGTCCTTAAATGTTGCCTAAATTGTGAATAAAATTAATATTTCTTCAGCATCACCACTATTTCTCTTAGAGTGCCGTGTTTATCCTCTATGTTGTTATGACCTTTGGTCTGTTACACCGGCACCTTACTTAATTTATGGTTGTGTGCACGCCTACACTTATTCTATATTGTACTTCACGTTAGTGGTAAAATTTATTCGATATAACTTGCGTTTATTTTAGAAAAAAACGCAAATATGGCGAAAATTTTGAAAATTTAGCAATTTTCAAACTTTGAATTTTTATTCCCTTAAAACAGAGACATATGTCACACAAAATAGTTAAGAAATAACATTTCCCACATGTCTACTTTACATCAGCACAATTTTGGAAACAAAATTTTTTTTTGTTAGGAAGTTATAAGGGTTAAAAGTTGACCAGCGATTTCTCATTTTTACAACAAAATTTACAAAGCCATTTTTTTTAGGGACCACCTCATATTTGAAGTCACTTTGAGGGGTCTATATGGCAGAAAATACCCAAAAGTGACACCATTCTAAAAACTGCACCCCTCAAGGTACTCAAAACCACATTCAAGAAGTTTATTAACCCTTCAGGTGCTTCACAGGAGCTGAAGCAACGTGGAAGGAAAAAATGAATATTTAACTTTTTAGCCACAAAAATGATCTTTTACAAACTTTTTTTTTATTTTCACAAGGGTAAAAGAAGAAAATGGACAGATAAGGTTGTTGTGCAATTTCTCCTGAGTACGCCAATACCCAATATGTGGGGGAAAACCACTGTTTGGGCACACAGCAGAGCTCGTAAGGGAAGGAGCGCCGTTTGACTTTTTCAAACTTAAATTGGCTGGAATTGAGATTGGACGCCATGTCGCGTTTGGAGAACCTCTGATGCGCCTAAACAGTGGAAACCCCCCACAAGTGACACCATTTTGGAAACTAGACCCCCTAAGGTACTTATCTAGATCTGTTGTGAGCACTTTGAATCCCCAAGTGTTTCACAAAAGTTTATAATGCCTGGGTGTGAAAAAAAAAACAAAACAATTTTCCACAAAAATGATTTTTTAGTCCCAAATTTTTGAATTTTCCCAAGGAAATTGGACCCCAATAGTTGTCCAATTTGTCCTTAGTACGCTCATACCCATATGTGGGGGGAGGAAACTGCTTGGGCGCACGGCAGGGCTTGGAAAGGAAGTAGTAACGTTTTGGAATGCAGACGTTGATGGGGGTCATGTTCCGTTTGCAGTGCCCCAGATGAGCCTAAACAGTGGAAACCCCCCACAAGTGACTCCATTTTGGAAACTAGACCCCCTAAGGAACTTATCTAGATCTTTGGTGAGCACTTTGAACCCCCAAGTGCTTCACACAAGTTTATAATGCCCGGGCATGAAAATAAAAAATCCTATTTTTTTCCCACAAAAATTATATTTTAGTCACTAATTTTTTATTTTCCCAAGGGTAACAGGAGAAATTGGACCACAAAAGTTGTTGTCCAATTTGTCCTGAGTACACTGATACCCCATATGTGGGGGGGGAACCACTGTTTGGGCGCACGGCAGAGCTCGGAATGGAAGGAGCACCATTTGACTTTTTCCAACCAAAATTGGCTGGAATTGAGATTGGACGCCATGTTGCATTTGGAGAACCCCTGATGTGCCTAAACAGTGGAAACCCCCCACAAATGACCCCATTTGGGAAACTAGACCCCCAAAAGAACTTATCTAGATCTTTGGTGAGCAATTTGAACCCCCAAGTGCTTCACACAAGTTTATAACGTAGAGCCATAAAATTAAAAAAATCATATTTTTTCCACAAAAATGATCTTTTCACCCCAATTTTTATTTTCCCAAGGGTAACAAGACTCCAAAAGTTATTGTGCAATTTGTCCTGAGTGCGCTGATACCCCATATGTGGGAGTAAACCACTGTGTGGGTACATGGCAGAATTTAGAAGGGAAGGAGCGCCGTTCGACTTTTTCAACGCAGAATTGGCTGGACGCCATGTCGTGTTTGGAGAGCTCCTGATCTGCCTAAACAGTGAAAACCCCCACAAATGACACCATTTTGGAAACTAGACCCCTCAAGGAACTTATCTAGATGTGTGGTGAGAACTTTGAACCCCCAGGTGTTTCACTAAAGTTTATAACGTACAGCCGTAAAATAAAAAATCTTTTTTTTTTTTACAAAAATTATTTTTTCGCCCCCAATATTTTATTATCACAAGGGTAACAGAAGAAATTGGACCCCAAAAGTTGTTGTCCAATTTGTCCTGAGTACGCTGATACCCAATATGTGGGAGAAAACTACTGTATGGGCGCACGTCAGGGCTCGGAAGGGAAGTAGTGACGTTTTGGATTGCAGACTTTTATGGAATGGTCTGGGGACGTCATGTCTAGTGTTGAGCGATACGATACCGCAAGTATCGGGTATTGGCCGATATTAGCTGTTTCGGCCTTTCAATACTTAGTTTCGATATTTTCCATATATCGTATTCCGGAATCGGAAGTTCCCATAATTCTTTGAGAGGCAATGTGATTTTAGTCAGCCAATGAGGAATCCTAAGAAGTGTGGGCACATCCTGTACTGCTGCGGTCATGTTAACTAATGGCATGGCTGTGATTGGATGCTGAAATGATGTCAGAATGCACTATAAAAGGCGCCACCGCCATTTTAGCGTCACTGTGCTGTGAATTCAGTAAGGGACAAAAGGCTGCTGTGCTGACTCTGAGGGACAGTTAGAGATTGCGATTTAGTGTACTGTGCTGTAGGCAGGCTAGCACCAACCGCTGTGTAAAGCTTCCTTTTGCCTGCAGTGTTGTTTTAACAGCTCTGCAAGGTGTGTGTGTGCGTGTAAGTGACGCTGCAGTTTGCTCTGCATGCAACGCTGTCTGTAGGCATCTGCACGTGTCACTCACAGACTCTTTTTTTTTTCTTCAGTGTAATTCTTGCAGCTCCATGCAATTTAACTATTAGTGTGACGCGCTTCCATCCGTATCCAATACATTGGTTGCAAACACTATAGAAGTAGACAAAGGAGTAGCCTTTCACAGATTGTGAACAGTTGTGTTTCAGTGTTCACTTCAGTCTGTGTTTTTTATTTTTTGAGTGCACATCACGCTCCAGTTACTTGTTCAAGCACTGCTGCTTGTACTCTGCTGAGCGTGTCTCAGTGCCTCATCCTTTTCATTTATCTCCAATTGGTTCTGCTCCATTCCATTTAAAATATAATCTATTAGTGTGACGCGCTTCCATCCGTATCCAATACATTGGTTGCAAACACTATAGAAGTAGACAAAGGAGTAGCCTTTCACAGATTGTGAACAGTTGTGTTTCAGTGTTCACTTCAGTCTGTGTTTTTTATTTTTTGAGTGCACATTACGCTCCAGTTACTTGTTCAAGCACTGCTGCTTGTACTCTGCTGAGCGTGTCTCAGTGCCTCATCCTTTCATTTATCTCCAATTGGTTCTGCTCCATTCCATTTAAAATATAATCTATTAGTGTGACGCGCTTCCATCCGTATCCAATACATTGGTTGCAAACACTACAGAAGTAGACAAAGGAGTAGCCTTTCACAGATTGTGAACAGTTGTGTTTCAGTGTTCACTTCAGTCTGTGTTTTTTATTTTTTGAGTGCACATCACGCTCCAGTTACTTGTTCAAGCACTGCTGCTTGTACTCTGCTGAGCGTGTCTCAGTGCCTCATCCCTTTCATTTATCTCCAATTGGTTCTGCTCCATTCCATTTAAAATATAATCTATTAGTGTGACGCGCTTCCATCCGTATCCAATACATTGGTTGCTAACACTATAGAAGTAGACAAAGGAGTAGCCTTTCACAGATTGTGAACAGTTGTGTTTCAGTGTTCACTTCAGTCTCTGCGTAATAACCACACTTAGGCCTTATAACTTTTCTGACTTTCTTTATCAATCTACCAAGATGAAGAAGGCAGTGAGTAAGGCACGTGGTCGTGGCCGTGGAGTTTCAGCAGGGAGAGGACGTGGTGATTCTGTGGCTGCTGCCGCCCTCAGTGACACAGCATCCACCAGTTTTACCCATGAGCGTTCCTTTATGCGCACTTTGGTAGGAGCTCGGCGTGCCCCCCTGCTGCGGGAAGAACAAATTGAAGCCGTTGTTGGTTGGATGGCAGCCAATGCATCGACTTCAATTCCTTCCACCTCCTCTCAGGAACACAACACTGTTGAGCAACCATCTGTCTGTTCACCGCCTGTCAAATTGCCCAGGCAGTCAGAGAGTTATGTACAGGAGCCAGCTGAGTCTCTGCTTCTGTTCTCAGAATCTGTTGGCTCGCAAACACGGGCACAGGCAAGCAGCATTCTGCAATTTGAAGAAGAGGGAGTATGCAGTGATGCGCAACAGCTGTGTCTCTCTCAATCTGAAGAGGCGGGTGAGCCAGTGCCGATGGACAGCACACCGCAGAACGCATCTTATGATGATGATGAGACTCAGGTGCCAGGTTTTGTGGAGCATGGTGCTGCCCAGACCATCCAACAGCAGCAGGTGTTGGAAGAGGGTAGTGGAGATGATGAAGTCCGAGACCCAACATGGCGTGAGCAACAGGAAGGTGGTGGGAGCAGCTCTGAGGAAGAGATTGTCCCAATGGTACAAAGAGGAGGGAGAGGTAGGCTGCAGACTCGCTTGCCTGTAGCCTCCAGTTTGGCACCTGTTGGGAGCAGTTCTCTTAGAAATGTCAAAATTGGCGCTCCCATGACTTGCACTGCGTGGTCCTTTTTTGACAGACTTGTAGATGATATTTGCTATGTTCAATGCAAGCTGTGTAAGCAAAAAGTTAAAAGAGGTAAAAATATCAGTAACCTGAATACCACAAATATGTGGAAACATGTACGGACAAAGCACGTAGCTGAGTTACAAAGACACACTGGAGATGTAGGCCAACCTACAGCAGCACCTACATCTTCAGGTCGTGTTGGAGCCTCTACCTCCAGCTCACACACACCTGGTTCGGCTTCCTCACATGATCTCCATGGAAGAACCTCGGTCACTGTTGTCCATAGACAAACTGTTATTCCACCCACAGCAGCAAGTTCACAGTCATCGTCACACTCCCAGACCACAAAACAGCCATCGGTACCACAGGCATGGGATAAAAGACGGCCATACTCGGCAAACCATCCACGAGCACAGGCTCTGAATGCTGGCATTGCAAAACTCCTGTCCCTTGAAATGCTGTCATTCAGGCTGGTGGAGACTGACAGTTTCAGGAACTTTATGGCATTGGCAGTCCCACAATATAATGTGCCAAGCCGATTTTATTTCAGCAGGCAAGCTGTCCCTGCTCTGCAAAAACATGTCGAGGGAAACATTAAACATGCGCTACTAAACGCCGTCAGTAGCAGGGTCCACCTGACCACTGATGTGTGGACCAGTACCCATGGCCAGGGACGATACCTTTCCCTCACTGCCCATTGGGTCAATGTTGTGGAGCCGGGTACAGATCTTGCCAGTGGCGCTGTACGTGTTTTGCCAACTCCAAGGATTGCAGGAATCCAGTCTGTACACATTGATTCCTCCTCCTACTCCAGTTCCTCAGAATCATCGCTGCACGAGCCGTCACGGTATACCTCCACATGGACCCGTGAACGCTTACCTGTTGCGACCGATATGAGCACAGCCGTGGCCAAACGTCAACAGGCCGTCCTGAAATTAATTTCCATGGGGAATCGAAGCCACACAGCGCAGGAGCTCTGGGATGCCATCAAGCAGGAGAGCGACGTGTGGTTTTTGTCAGCTAATCTCCAGCCAGGCTTGGTAGTGTGTGACAATGGCCGAAATCTGGTGGCAGCTCTGGGCCTTGGCAACCTCACTCACATACCATGTCTGGCACATGTGCTCAACTTGGTCGTGCAGAGTTTTTTGAGGGACTATCCGGATCTTGATGCACTGCTGCACAAGGTCCGCCTAGAGTGCGCTCACTTGCGACGTTCCAGCATGGCCAGATCGCGCATTGCAGCTCTGCAAGTCAGATTTCGCCTTCCTGAACATCGCATCATATGTGACGTACCCACCAGGTGGAATTCCACGTTACATATGTTGGAGCGGTTGTGTGAGCAGCAGCCAGCAGTAATGGAGTATCAGCTGCAACAGGCGCAATCAACTCGCAATTTGCGCCGTTCACACTTCACCACTACTGAGTGGGCCTCTATGAAGGACATCTGCGACGTTTTGCATGCGTTTGATGTCTCAACGCGGATGGCGAGTGCAGATGATGCACTAGTCAGCATGACTGTCCCCCTTATCTGCCTGCTTCAGAAATCACTGAAAGCACTAAAGGAAGAGGTTTTGGAAGAGGTGGAGGATGAGGAGTCACAAATTCAATTACCTTCAGGACAGTCAGCGCAACGTGGTTCCTCACAAAGGGCTGGGCAGGGCTCACTTTGTGAGGAGGATGAGGAGGAGGAGGAGTCAATGGAGGAGGAAGAAATCCCTACAGAGGGAGGTACACAACGCTCTAGTCAGTATGTAGAGCGAGGGTGGGGTGATGCAGAGGAGGCAGAGATGACGCCTCTTCCAGAGGACAGCCTTTGTTGGCCAGTTGGGAGTCTGCAGCACATGGTTGATTTCATGCTTCAGTGCCTGAGAAACGACCGCCGCATCGCCCACATTCTCACCACGTCAGATTATTGGGTGTACACCCTCCTAGACCCTCGCTACCGGGACAACTTACAAACCCTCATCACACCGGTGAACCGGGAACGTAAAATGCAGGAGTACCAAGACACACTGGTGCAATCCATACTGTTGTACATTCCAGCCGAGAGAGCTGCTGCTGCTGCTACTGCTTTACAAAGCAGCTCTGTGCGTCAAGGCAGTGTAGACACCTCTACAACAAGAGGGAGCAGAAGCAGCGCCTCTGCACAGGGCAAGAGCTGTATGTTACAAATGTGGCAAAGTTTTGTGACAGCGCCAGCAAGGTCTACACCATCCGAGACGGCTCCAGTCACCAGGAAGAAACGTTTCCGTAAGATGGTGACAGACTACTTGGCTTTCCCTCTAAGTGTACTCCCAGATGCCTCTTCCCCTTTCAAATTTTGGGTCTCTAAGTTGGATACATGGCCAGAGCTTAGCCAGTATGCATTGGAGGTGCTGGCTTGCCCTGCTGCCAGTGTATTATCTGAGCGTGTCTTTAGTGCTGCAGGTGGTGTAGTAACAGACCGTCGCATGCGACTATCCTCAGAGAATGTAGACCGGCTTACTTTTCTGAAAATGAACAAGGCATGGATCTCACCTGAATTTGCCTGTCCGTTTTCAGATTAAATAACTGTTTGGCAACGTTTTCCATGTCTCCTGTTATGTTCATCTTTCTACCACCTGAACTCTACTCCCTGGGCTACAACACTGCCATTTGTTGCTCGTAAGTAATTGGCAGGGGTACTGACTCCTGGCCAGCCTGGTTACAGCACGACAGCTGTTTCCTGGCAGTGTGAACGTCAATTATCCTCTAATAAGTTGTGCTGTCGTGTTGCATTCGGGTTAGCCGACTCTATGGTGCCTGCAGTTTAGGTGATTCCTATGTGTGCTGTGGGATATGTAAATAAAGGCGGTTTCCATTGTGACAATAGGACAAGCACCCACTGTAGGACTGTGTGATTCGGTAACTGCGGACGGCTTGCGTCCTGTCAACTTACATTTTCATGGGTGCGTTCTTCTACCCGTCCGGCGTCCAGTACCGTCAACTGGTTCTCCCCAGTGCCTTTGGCCTAGGTGCCTCCATCTCCGTATCTGAGTTCCACCAACGTCTGCTGGTCCTTGGTAGTGCTTTGGAGCACAGGTACCTCCTGCTTAGTAACCGTGTCACAGTAACGTCAGCTGGTACTCGGTTGTGACATTGCCTCTTTTCCTTCTGCTACCCGTTCGGGGTCCAGTACCGTCAACTGGTTCTCCCCAGTGCCTTTGGCCTAGGTGCCTCCATCTCCGTATCCGAGTTCCACCAACGTCTGCTGGTCCTTGGTAGTGCTTTGGAGCACAGGTACCTCCTGCTTAGTAACCGTGTCACAGTAACGTCAGCTGGTACTCGGTTGTGACATTGCCTCTTTTCCTTCTGCTACCCGTCCGGGGTCCAGTACCGTCAACTGGTTCTCCCCAGTGCCTTTGGCCTAGGTGCCTCCATCTCCGTATCCGAGTTCCACCAACGTCTGCTGGTCCTTGGTAGTGCTTTGGAGCACAGGTACCTCCTGCTTAGTAACCGTGTCACAGTAACGTCAGCTGGTACTCAGTTGTGACATTGCCTCTTTTCCTTCTGCTGCCCCTCCGGGTTCCAGCACAGTCAGCTGGTCCTCGTTACTTCCATTGTCTCTTGCTCCATCTGATACCCGTCAGGGTTCCAGTAACGTCAGCTGATTCTCGGAAATTAGACGACCTTAAAGACCACCCAGAAGAAGATGACGACAACAAGGACGACGAGCATGAAGCCAACCAGCCTGAACACCATCACAAAGAAAAAATAAAAGATTACCCAGAAGAAGATCACCAACAGGACAAAGAAGGTTAAGACAAACTACAAGATACAGAACAAGAGACAGAAGAACAATAAGCAGAAGATCAAAAAGCAGAAGAACATGAAGTATAAGACCAAAATGAAGAGCAAAATATATGCTCTAAATTCTAAGCAGAAGAAGATTAAGCAGTGTATGGGGGTGAGTCCGTTCCTCCTCGTGGTGC
This sequence comes from Oophaga sylvatica, assembly GCA_033576555.1. Classification (NCBI taxonomy): domain Eukaryota; kingdom Metazoa; phylum Chordata; class Amphibia; order Anura; family Dendrobatidae; genus Oophaga; species Oophaga sylvatica. The sequence goes on along the minus strand of JARQOD010003695.1, from coordinate 45,245 downwards.
CCCTGGAAAATGCCTGCTACTGCAGGCTAAACTGAACATGGACAAATACTGTTGTAATTTAAATCTTTTGTGACAGCAAGAACGGAAGGATGAACAATTCATACTTTTACAGATTACAAGTACAGGAATCTCTGTCACAAATAAGAATATGATGAAGAAGATGAAGAGGAAGAAGATGAAGAATTTGAATATGAAGAAGATTAATTAGTTTAATAATAACAATATGAGTAATGTAAACAAAAACATGAATAGCAAGAAGTTTAAGAAGAAGATTAAGAAGGTGAAGATGAAGAATAATTTGATGAGAAAGATGATGCTGCTGAAGATTATGAAGGAGAAAGTGTGGCACTGGCAAAAGTTAAAAAGGTGAAGAGCATGGAAGTTGTGAAACATACATATTTTCCAAAATAGAAAAAAGGTTAACAACATTGTCAATTTGTTAGTCAATCCAAACGTATTTCCAAAAAAAAATATATTAATGCTATTCCAATGCATTGGGTTAAACATGTATGCCTTTATTGTCTCCTCAACCTCCCCCAATACATTCTACATTAGTCTTTGTTGTTTTCCTTCATGTACAATTAACCAACAAGGCAAGAATGTTTTTTTTTAATGTCGATATTTGGTTCCCATAGACTTACATTGGACTTCCGGTATCGGAATCGGATATCGACGATATTTAGTGATATCGGCGATACCATTCCGATCCGATATTTTTAATATCGAGCAGTATCGCTCAACACTAGTCATGTCGCATTTGGAGAGCCCCTGATGCACCTAAACAGTGGAAACCCCCCACAAGTAACCCCATTTTGGCAAATAGACTCCACAAGGAACTTATCTAGATGTGTGGTGAGCACTTTGAACCCCGAAGTGCTTCACAGAAGTTTATAATGTACAGCTGTAAAAATAAAAAATCTTTTTTTTTTAGAAAAATGATTTTTTTCGCCCCCAATATTTTATTTTCACAAGGGTAACAGGAGAAATTGGACCCCAAAAGTTGTTGTCCAATTTGTCCTGAGTACGCTGATACCCAATATGTTGGAGAAAAACTACTGTATGGGCGCACGTCAGGGCTCGGAAGGGAAGTAGTGACGTTTTGGATTGCAGACTTTGATGGAATGGTCTGGGGGCGTCATGTCGCATTTGGAGAGCCCCTGATGCGCCTAAACAGTGGAAACCCCCCACAAGTGACCCCATTTTGGAAAATAGACCCCACAAGGAACTTATCTAGATGTGTGGTGAGCACTTTGAACCCCGAAGTGCTTCACAGAAGTTTATAACGCACAGCCGTAAAAATAAAAAATCCTTTTTTTTTTACAAAAATGATTTTTTCACCCCCAATATTTTATTTTCACAAGGGTAACAGGAGAAATTGGACCCCAAAGTTGTTGTCCAATTTGTCCTGAGTATGCTGATACCCAATATGTGGAGAAAACTACTGTATGGGTACACGTTGGGGCTCGGAAGGGAAGTAGTGACGTTTTGGATTGCAGACTTTGATGGAATGGTCTGGGGACGTCATGTCGCATTTGAAGAGCCCCTGATGCGCCTAAACAGTGGAAATCCCCAACAAGTGACCCCATTTTGGAAAATAGACCCCACAAGGAACTTATCTAGATGTGTGGTGAGCGCTATGAAGCCCCAAGTGCTTCACAGAAGTTTATAATGTACAGCCGTAAAAACAAAAAAAATCATTTATTTTTTTTACAAAAATGATATTTTCGCCCCCAGTTTTTTATTTTCCCAAGGGTAACAGAAGAAATAGGACAAATTGCACAATAACTCTTGGGGTCTAGAGTACGCTGATACCCCATATGTGGGGGTAAACTACTGTTTGGGCGCATGGCAGAGCTCAGAAGTGAAGGAGCACCGTTTGACTTTTTCAACGCAGAATTGGCTGGAATTGAGATCAGACGCCATGTCACATTTGGAGAGCCCCTGATGTGCCTAAACAGCGGAAACCCCCCAATTCTAACTCCAACCCTAACCCCAACACACCCCTAACCCTAGTCCCAACCCTAACCACAAACCTAACCCCAACACACCCTAACCCTAATCCCAACCCTAACCCTAATCCTAACTTTAGCGCTAACCCTAACCCTAACTTTAGCCGCAACCCTAACCCTAATGGGAAAATCGAAATAAATAATTTTTTTTTATTTTTTATTTTCCCTAAGTGGGTGATAAAAGGGGGTTTGATTTACTATTTATAGCGGGTTTTTATGATTGGCAGCTGTCACGCTAAAAGACGCTTTTTATTGCAAAAATTAGTTTTTTGCTCGCCACATTTTGAGAGCTATAATTTTTACATATTTTGGCCCACAGAGTCATGTGAGGTCTTATTTTTTGTGGCACAAGTTGACGTTTTTATTAGTACCATTTTTGAGCACGTGACATTTTTTGATCGCTTTTTATATCGATTTTTGAGAGGTTAGAATGAACAAAAATCAGCAATTCATGAATTTCTTTTGGGGAGGCGTTTATACCGTTCCGCGTGTGGTAAAATTGATAAAGCAGTTTTATTCTTCGGGTCAGTATGATTATGGCGATACCTCATTTATATATTTTTTTATGTTTTGGTGCTTTTATAGAATAAAAACAATTTTATATAAAAAATAATTATTTTTGCATCGCTTTATTCTGCGAGCTATAACTTTTTTATTTTTTCGCTTATGATGCTGTATGGCGGCTCGTTTTTTGCGGGACAATATGACATTTTCAGTGGTACCATGTTTATTTATATCGGTCTTTTTGATCGCGTGTTATTCCACTTTTTGTTCGGCGGTATGATGATAAAGCATTGATTTTTTACTTTGTTTTTTTTTTTTTAAGGGTTCACTAAAGGGGTTAACTAGTGGGACAGTGTTACAGGGGGGGTCGTTATGGACGCGGCGATACCAAATATATGTATTTTTATTGTTTTGTTTTTTTTATTTACAGGAAGAAATGAATTTATTGGGGAATATTTTTTTTTTTATTTATTTTGGAATATTTTTTAAAACGTTTATTTTTATTTTTTTCACTTTGTCCCAGGGTGGGACATCACTGTATTTTATCATATCGCTGGTGTGACAGTGTGCACAGCACACTGTCACACCAGCGATCGCACAGGCATAGCTGCAGGCTTCTCAGTGCCTGCTCTCAGTAGGCACTGATGAAGCCGCCTCCCTGCAGGACCCCGGCGCCATCTTGGATCCTGGTCCTGGGAGGGAGGAAGCCCTCAGAACAGCGCGATCACATCGCGCTGGTCTGAGGGTCTCAGGGGGCGCGCAGGGAGCCCCCTCCCCTATGCGATCATGTTTGATCGCGGTGTGCCAGGGGTTAATGTGCCGGGAGCGGTCCGTGACCGCTCCTGACACACAGTCACGGGTGTCAGCTGTGATAATCAGCTGACACCCGGCGGCGATTAGCTGCGCTCCCTCCGGGAGCGCAGCTGATCGCCTATGACGTACTATCCCGTCCATGGTCACATTGGCACGGGTTTCATGGACGGGATAGTACGTCTGATGTCAGAGAGGGGTTAATAAACTCACATTGCAGTATATTTTGGTGATCCCAATTGTTTTTGCACATCTCCTCTCTATTTTATTTTTTGAAGGCAATAACTGTTGGCACAATTATTAGAGAATGGAAGAAACACAAGATGACTGTCAATCTTCCTCGGTCTGTGACTCCATGCAGGATCTCACCAAGTGGGGTAAGGATGATTCTGAGAAAGGTCAGCAATCAGCCCAGACTTACATGGGAGGAACTGGTCAATGACCTGAAGAGAGATGGGACCACAGTCTCAAATATTACCATTGGTAACACACTACGTCGTCATGGATTAAAATCCTGCAGAGCATGCAAGGTCCCCTGCTTACGCCAGCACATGTGTTAGGGTTCGAGTTCCCGCACAAGGAGAGTCTCGAACCAGTCCCGCTGCGGTCCCCCATTCATCTCCGGCCGCAGTGGAGCCTGCTCAGCAGAGATGTCGGTCCCAGCGTCTTGCCCATTCTGTACTGTGCATAGACTTGCTGCTGCCTCTCCTGGATCTGCTATTATAGCCAGTGCTGGAGCAGACGTCTTTGGGACGAAGTCCTGCGTTTCCCCTTCTGAGCATGCCCAGGGTAAGATCTCTCATTGGAGATCAGGGGTCACATGTTCGGATGCTGCAGCAGCTCCTATTGGTCCGCCAGGAAGGTCCTGAAACTGCATGTGTTTGGAACAGTTTCTAATTGGTCCTTGTTTCTGGCATGTCTTGTAGCTGTTGTTATAAAAGAGTGGCATGGCTGGGCCGCCATGCGCTAATATCAATCGTCATATGCTTAGCGCCACTGTGGTCATGCGTGTGTGTGGTTAGGGCCCGGCTGAAATAAGCCCCTAGAATACCGACTTAATCGGTGAAGAGTTTGGTATGCTAGCTGGTCAGGGTCGGTGTCCTAGATGCCCTAGATTGCCGGCATAACCAGTGAGGAGTTTGATTGCCGTATTCAGGGCCTGGCGTTCAGACGCCATAGATTGCGGGTGACTCCTGCGAGGACATTAGCGCATGATCACGTTCTATGTTTGCTTAGCTGTTCACTGTGTACCTGGGTGCCTGACAGGACACAGAAGTTTGTCTCAGCGGCTCTGTGACGTAACAGGGTTCGCTTTCAACGCTAGACAGCTCCCTAGCGTGTTTATTTTGCAACTCAGTTGTGTTAAGTGAGTTAGCACACATCGCCATATAGCGCTGCGGCACTCCTTCTAGCGGCTCTGTGGATTAACAGAGTTCGCACATATTGCCACAGTGCGTTACGGCGTTTATTTTGGCGACTCTGCGGGGATAACAGAGTTCGCTTCTTGCGCCATTTTACTAGCAGCAGGCTTCGCCTGCACGGTGGACCCCGGGCTGCGAACGCACCTCTCCACATCTTATATTTGGTGCGTTCCGCAGACCCTAACATAATATTAGCGCCAGGGTCTGGCTAGTAAAATGGCGGATGAACAGCGTTTACAGCTGTACATCCAGCAGCTGGAGGGTAGGTTGGCGGTTCTTGAGCGCACAACCTCAGCTGTGGATGTTACCGCAGTCGCTGTTCAGGCTGCTAGCGTAGCTGCAGCCAGTTTGTCCTCTGCCACCTCTGTCCCTACATTGTCCCACCTCCCGCTTCCAGACAAGTTTGCTGGTGACAGCAAGCAATGTCGGGGATTCGTAAGTCAGTGCTCCATACACCTCGAGCTTCTGGCTGCACGTTTCCCCAAGGATCGGGCACAAGTGGGCTTTGTGATAGCTCTTCTGTCGGGCAGAGCGTTGGAGTGGGCAACGCCACTGTGGGAGCGCGACGACCGTGTGGTGCAGAGCGCTTCTCGTTTTCTGGAGGCTCTGAAAAAGGTTTTTCTAGAACCTCAGGTCACCCACGATACGGTGCTCCAACTGCTGGCAAGTACCCAGAGTTCGGCTTTGGTCAGCCATTTTGCTGTCCAATTTCGGACTCTGGCCTCGGAATTAGAGTGGCCAGATAAAGTCCTCATTCCCATGTTCTGGAGAGGACTGGCGGGTCATGTGAAAGACGCCTTGGCTACCAGGGAGATTCCTGCCACACTGGAGAAGCTTATCGCTATTTCCACCCGCGTCGACCTCCGTTTCCACGAGCGGAGGCTGGAACGTGCCCAGTGTAGGCAGAGTGTCCGGTTGGCTACTACCTTTGCCACCCCTCTGGAGTCGCCTGTTCAGGCGCCCGACCTTCAGGAGGTTGCTCCTGCAGGATCTAAATCTCGGGTCACTCGTCCATCCCCGATTTGTTATATTTGCCAGCAGCAGGGACATTTTGCCAACCGATGTCCACAGCAGCTGAATAAACGGTCGCGCCCAGTAACCGTAGGAACAGGGTCACTGGACGCCATGAGTTTTGCCCCTAAAGTGCTCCTCAAGGGGATAATTACCCACGGTTCTACCACCCTACCGTCAAGCTGTGTGTGGATTCTAGGGCAGAGGGGAATTTTATGTCGTCCTCCTTTGCTTCTCGCCACACCATGCCTTTGGTGTTGCTGGCTGAACCAGTATCGGTACGGGTGTTGAACGGAGCAATTCTGCCCACACAAATCACCCATCAGTCTGTCCCACTCACCTTGTCTATGTCTCCTTCCCATCAGGAGAATATATCATTTTTTATCCTCCCTGAGGGTATAGATGAGGTTTTGTTGGGATTACCCTGGCTCCGCCACCACTCTCCCCATATTGAGTGGTCTTCAGGGAGAATTCTGGGTTGGGGTAATTTATGTAAAGGCAGATGCATTAGGGACAGCATGCAGGTCAACACCACTGAGGTACCCATAGACCTCTCTCCTCTTCCCAAGGTCTATTGGTCTTATGCCGACGTTTTCTCGAAAAAGGCTGCGGAGACTCTTCCGCCTCATCGCCCCTATGACTGTCCTATCGACCTCTTGCCTGGAGCTGAGCCTCCTAGAGGAAGGGTTTATCCCCTCTCTCTTCCTGAGACAGAGGCCATGTCCCAATATATTCAGGAGAACTTGGCAAGGGGATTCATTAGGAAGTCGGTGTCCCCAGCGGGAGCGGGGTTCTTCTTTGTGCAGAAGAAGAACGGAGAATTACGTCCGTGCATTGATTATAGGGGTCTCAACGCTATCACCGTGAAAAATAAGTATCCTTTGCCGCTAATCTCTGAGCTCTTTGACAGGCTTCGGGGAGCAAGGGTATTTACTAAGCTAGACCTGCGGGGTGCGTATAACCTGATTCGCATCCGTGAGGGGGACGAATGGAAGACGGCATTTAACACCAGGGATGGGCATTATGAATATCTGGTAATGCCCTTTGGGCTCTGTAATGCCCCAGCTGTCTTCCAAGACTTTGTGAACAACATCTTCCGGGATATGTTGACCACCTCAGTGGTAGTCTATCTGGATGACATTCTCATTTTTTCTCCAGATATGGCCTCCCACCGGAGAGATGTCTGCAAGGTCTTCGACCTCTTGCGAGCAAATTCCCTATATGCGAAGTTGGAGAAGTGCATGTTTGAGCAGGAGTCTCTACCTTTCCTGGGCTATATCATCTCCACCCAGGGATTGGCTATGGATCCTACCAAACTACAGGCTGTGATGGATTGGTAAGAACCCCACTCCCTTAAGGTGGTGCAGCGCTTTATGGGGTTCATTAACTACTATCGCCAATTCATTCCCCACTTCTCTACTTTGGTAGCTCCCATGGTAGCCCTCACCAAGAAGGGAGCTAATCCCAAGTTGTGGTCAGAGGAGGTCACCAAGGCGTTCTCCTCTATCAAGTCGCATTTCGCCAGTGCTCCCATCTTACATCGCCCCGATGTCGATAAACCGTTTATTTTAGAGGTGGATGCCTCTTCTGTTGGTGCTGGAGCAGTCCTTTTTCAAAAGGATGCCCAGGGTCGGAAGCATCCCTGCTTCTTCTTTTCCAAGACCTTTACACCAGCAGAGAGGAATTATTCCATCGGGGACAGGGAGTTACTGGCTATGAAGTTTGCCTTCTCCGAGTGGAGACATCTTCTGGAGGGGGCTCGCTTTCCCTTCCAAGTATTCACGGACCACAAGAACTTGGTGTATTTGCAGACAGCCCAGCGGCTAAAATCCCATCAGGCCAGATGGTCCTTGTTCTTCTCCCGGTTCCATTTCACCCTCCATTTCCTCTCCGGTGAGAAGAACATTCGCGCAGACGCTCTATCTCGCGCCGTGGTGTCCTCTGAGGAGGTGGTGCAGGAGCCTCGGCTTATTGTCCCAACAGAGAGCCTAAGAACGGTGGCTCCGGTTTCGCTTGAGTCTGTGCCTCCGGGCAAGACTTTTGTGCCCACCAATTTGCGACCGGAAGTACTCTCTTGGGCACATTCGTCCAGGGTGGGTGGACATTTTGGGACAAAAAGGACTTCTGAGTTGCTGGCGAGGACATACTGGTGGCTGCAGATGGCCCGTGATGTCAGGGAATACGTTCAGACGTGCGTCTCCTGCACCAAGAGTAAGTCCCCTCGACAACGGCCAGCTGGGTTACTTTTCCCTTTACCGGTGGCAGACAGGCCTTGGGAGATGGTCGGGATGGATTTTGTGGTGGGCTTACCCAAGTCTCGGGCTGCACCATCATCTGGGTGATAACCGACCACTTCTCCAAAATGGTGCACTTAGTGCCGTTACCACGGTTACCGTCTGCACGGGCCTTGGCAGCATTATTCATTAGGCATATTTTCCGCCTACACGGTATGCCAGACAAAATTGTCAGTGATCGAGGTCCCCAGTTTGCATCTCGGTTCTGGAGAGAGCTGTGTCGTTTACTCAGCATTGAGTTGAATCTCTCCTCTGCATACCATCCCGAGACGAATGGGTTGGTAGAGAGGCCAACCAGACCTTGGTCACATACTTGCGACATTTTGTCTCTGCCAGGCAGGATGACTGGGCATCCTTGCTACCGTGGGCTGAGTTCGCTCTAAATAATGCTGTGGCTGACTCCACCGGACAGACCCCATTCCTCCTGAACTACGGTCAGCATCCGCGGGTACCAGTGCCCATGCCCGTGTCTTCCGCCGATTCCAGGGTGGCAGACTGGGCTGTGGAGGCACGGGACATTTGGGACCGCACCCAGGATGCCATTCAGGCCTCCAAAGAGAGGATGAGGTCTTCGGCTGATGCTCATCGGTGCCCCGCTCCTATATTTGCTCCGGGTGACCTAATGTGGCTTTCTGCCCGAAACATCAGGCTATGTGTAGAGTCCACCAAGTTGGCACCTCGCTTTTTGGGCCCCTTTAAAGTTCTTGAGCAGGTGAACCCAGTGGTTTACCGCCTAGCCCTTCCGCCTCGCCTTGGTATCACCGACACCTTTCACGTGTCCCTCCTGAAACCCGTGGCCATTTCCCGGTTTTCCGAGTCATCTGCCGGGACGTCGGGTTCATCTACTGACGATCATGAGGTGTACGCCATTGTTGGGTGCAAGGTGGTACAAGGCAAAAAATTTTATTTGGTGGATTGGAGGGGTTATGGGCCTGAGGAAAGGTCCTGGGAGCCTGCCGAGCATGTTCACGCTCCGCAGCTCATCGCTGCCTTTGAGCGCAGCAAAGCCCAAAGAAGGGGGGGCCCTAGGAGGGTGGGTAATGTTAGGGTTCGAGTTCCCGCAAAAGGGAGTCTCAAACCAGTCCCGCTGCGGTCCCCCATTTATCTCCGGCCGCAGTGCAGCCTGCTCAGCAGAGACGTCGGTCCCAGCGTCTTGCCCATTCCAGTACTGTGCAGAGACTTGCTGCTGCCTCTCCTGGATCTGCTATTATAGCCAGTGCTGGAGCAGACGTCTTTGGGATGAAGTCCTGCGTTTCCCCTTCTGAGCATGCCCAGGGTAAGATCTCTCATTGGAGATTAGGGGTCACATGTTCGGGTGCTGAAGCAGCTCCTATTGGTCCGCCCGGAAGGTCCTGAAACTGCATGTGTTTGGAACAGTTTCTCATTGGTCCTTGTTTCTGGCAGGTCCTGTAGTTGTTGCTATAAAAGGGTGGCATGGCTGGGCCGCCATGAACCAATATCAATCGTCATATGCTTAGCGCCAGTGTGGTCATGCGTGTGTGTGGTTAGGGCCCGGCTGAAATAAGCCCCTAGAATACCGACTTAATCGGTGAGGAGTTTGGTATGCTAGCTGGTCAGGGTCGGTGTCCTAGATGCCCTAGATTGCCGACATAACCGGGGAGGAGTTTGATTGCCGTATTCAGGGCCTGGCGTTCAGATGCCGTAGATTGCGGGTGACTCCCGCGAGGACATTAGCGCATGATCACATTCTATGTTTGCTTAGCTGTTCACTGTGTACCTGGGTGCCTGACAAGACACAGAAGTTTGTCTCAGCGGCTCTGTGACGTAACAGGGTTCGCTTTCAACGCTAGACAGCGCCCTAGCGTGTTTATTTTGCGACTCAGTTGTGTTAAGTGAGTTCGCACACATCGCCATGTAGCGCTGCGGCACTCCTTCTAGCGGCTCTGTGGATTAACAGAGTTCGCACATATTGCCACAGCACGTTACGGCGTTTATTTTGGCGACTCTGCGGGATAACAGAGTTCGCTTCTTGCGCCATTTTACTAGCAGCAGGCTTCGCCTGCACGGTGGACCCCGGGCTGCGAACGCACCTCTCCACATCTTATATTTGGTGCGTTCCGCAGACCCTAACAACATGTCCAGGCCTGTTTGAAGTTTGCCAATGACCATCTGGATGATCCAGAGGAGGCACTGGAGAAGGTCATGTGGTCAAATGAGACCAAAATAGAACTTTTTTGTTGTGAATGGGTTTGAGATGAGTTGTGAAAGAAAAAAGGTTGTCAGAGTTGTCAGAGATATTTTTCTATTTGTTGCATTTTTTTTTTTTTTTCCCTCTGTATCTCTGGGTGCTGGGAGGATCTTTTCTCCCAATGGAGTTTGCACGGTTGTCTGGCCGTGTGGATCAGCTTGCCACTGAGGTTCAGAGTATTGCTGCATATCTTGCTAGGTTGCCTGTTGTGGAACCTAGGATTCCCATGCCAGATTTGTTTTTGGGGATCGAGCTAAGTTTCAGAATTTCAAAAAATAATTGTAAATTGTTTTTTGCCTTAAAATCTAAGTCCTCAGGAAACGCAGCGCAGCAGGTTCAAATTATCATCTCTCTCCTGCGCGGCGATCCTCAGGATTGGGCTTTTTCCCTGATACCTGGGGATCCTGTTTTGAGTGATGTTGATGCGTTTTTTCAGGCTTTGGGGTTATTGTACGATGAGCCTAATGTCACTGATCAAGCTGAAAAAACCTTGTTGGCATTAAATCAGGGGCTTGATGACGCTGAGTTATACTGTCAGAGATTCCGTAGGTGGGCAGTCCTGACCAAATGGAATGACGACGCTTTGGCGGCCCTTTTCCGGAAGGGTCTGTCAGATAATGTAAAGGATGTTATGGTGGGATTCCCTGTCCCCTCTGGTCTCAATGATTCTATGTCATTAGCGATTCAAATTGACAGACGTTTGCGTGAGCGGAGAAGTATGCGTGGAATGGTGTTGCCTTGTGAACCAGCTTCTGAACCCATGCAGTGTGATAGAGTGGTGTCTGGGGCACAGCGTCATGAGTTTCGAAAGCGCAATGGGTTATGTTTCTACTGTGGTGATGCCTCTCATGCTATTTCAGTCTGCCCTAAGTGGGGAAGACGTTTTGCACGCTCAGTTGTCTTGGGTAGTGTTCAGACTAAGTTTTTATTAACTGTCACTCTGATATGCTCTCTGTCCTCATTTTCTGCTCAGGCTTTCGTTGATTCTGGAGCAGCTATTAACCTGATGGATTATGATTTTGCTAAACGTTGTGGGTTTCCCTTGATACCCCTACAGAAGTCTATTCCCCTACTGGGGATCGATTCTACCCCTTTGGCTGAGAATAAACCCCAGTTTTCTACTCAGGTGATAATGAGGGTTGAACCTGATCACCAGGAGTGCTGCAAATTTTTGGTTCTATATAATCTGCATGACATTATCGTGCTGGGTTTCCCTTGGTTACAGTCTCATAATCCTGTTTTGGATTGGAAATCTGTGTCTGTAACCAGTTGGGGCTGCCAATGTGTTAATACCAACACTCCTGTTTTTTCTGCCTCCCCCCAGGCTCAGGATGTTCCTGACTTTTTGTTTGATTTTTCTGATGTGTTTAGCGAAAGTAAATCTGCATCCTTGCCTTCCCATAGGAGCTATGACTGCGCTATTGAATTAGTGCCGGGTAGTAAATTCCCTAAAGGTCGCCTTTTTAACTTGTCTGTACCTGAACATGACGCTATGCGGTCTTATATCAAGGAATCATTGGAGAAGGGTCATATCAGACCATCCTCTTCACCCTTAGGTGCCAGTTTTTTCTTTGTGGCCAAAAAAGATGGTTCATTAAGGCCGTGTATTGATTATCGTCTCTTGAACAATATTACTGTGAAATATCAATACCCGTTACCCTTGATTTCTGACCTGTTTTCCAGGGTGAAAAACGCTACTTGGTTTACCAAGCTTGACCTCAGGGGGGCGTATAACCTTATTCGCATTAAGCACGGGGATGAATGGAAGACGGCATTCAATACCCCTGAAGGGCATTTTGAGTACCTAGTGATGCCCTTTGGGCTCACTAATGCTCCTTCCGTCTTCCAGTCCTTCATGAATGACATTTTCAGGGATTTTGTGGATAAATTTCTGATTGTTTATTTGGATGATATCTTGATTTTTTCTAATGACTGGGACTCTCATGTGAAACATGTTCGAACTGTATTCCAAATTTTGAGAGAGAATGCTCTGTATGTGAAGGGATCAAAGTGTCTTTTTGGCGTACAGAGGATCTCATTTCTGGGATTCATTTTGTCCCCATCTGTTATTGAAATGGACCCGGTCAAGGTTCAGGCCATCTGTGATTGGGTCCAACCTACTTCATTAAAGGCTCTTCAGAGATTTTTGGGTTTTGCCAATTTTTATCGTAAATTTATTGGTAATTTCTCGGTTATTGTTAAACCATTAACTGATTTGACCAGAAAGGGTTCTGATGTGGTGAATTGGCCTCCTGAGGCAGTCTCTGCATTTCAGGAACTTAAGCAGAGATTCACTTCTGCTCCTGTTCTACGGCAGCCTGATGTTTCTCTGCCATTTCAGGTGGAGGTTGATGCCTCTGAAATTGGGGCAGGTGCCGTTTTGTCCCAAAAAGATCCAGAGACCTCTAAAAGTAACCCTTGTGCCTTTTTCTCTCGAAAATTTTCTCCTACTGAACGTAATTATGACGTGGGTAATCGGGAGTTATTGGCCATGAAGTGGGCTTTTGAAGAGTGGAGACATTGGCTGGAGGGAGCCAAACATCAGGTGGTGGTCCTTACGGACCATAAGAATCTGGTCTATCTGGAATCTGCCAAGCGACTCAATCCTAGACAGGCCAGGTGGGCCTTGTTTTTCACACGTTTTAATTTTGTGGTTTCCTTTCTTCCTGGCACTAAGAATGTTAAGGCGGATGCCCTCTCGAGGAGTTTCCTTGCGGACTCTCCTGAGTTATCTGATCCTTCTGTTATTTTGAAAGAGGGTGTAGTTCTTTCCGCCATCTCGCCCAATTTGAGACTTGCTCTGGAGGGGTGTCAGGAGGATAGGCCCGAGCGCTGCCCTGTTGGAAAATTGTTTGTCCCGGACCAATGGAAAAAGAGTGTGATGTCTGAGATTCATTGTTCCGCATTGGCTGGGCATCCCGGAATTTTTGGTACCAGAGACTTGGTTAGTCGGTCCTTTTGGTGGCCTACCTTGTCTCGTGATGTCAGGGAATTTGTGCAGTCCTGCGGGACTTGCTCTCGCTCCAAGCCTTGCTTTCGCTCTAGTGGTTTGTTGATGCCATTGCCTGTGCCCAAGAGACCATGGACCCATATCTCTATGGATTTCATTTCCGATCTTCCTGTTTCTCAGAGAATGACCACCATCTGGGTAATTTGTGATAGGTTTTCCAAAATGATACATCTTGTGCCATTACCTAAGTTGCCTTCCTCCTCTGAATTGGTGCCGTTGTTCCTTCAGCACGTGGTTCGTTTACACGGCATTCCTGAGAACATTGTGTCTGACAGAGGAGTCCAGTTTGTTTCCAGATTTTGGAGGACTTTTTGTTCTAAACTGGGTGTTCAATTGTCTTTCTCCTCGGCATTTCATCCTCAGACCAATGGTCAAACTGAGAGAACAAACCAGAAATTGGAGACTTATCTAAGATGCTTTGTGTCTGCTGATCAGGATGACTGGGTCTCTTTTTTGCCTTTGGCTGAGTTTGCTCTTAATAATAGGGCTAGCTCTGCCACTTTGATGTCTCCGTTTTTCTGTAATTCTGGGTTTCACCCTCGATTTTCTTCAGGACAGACGGAGGCTTCTGTCTGTCCAGGTGTTGACTCTGTTGTGGAGCGTATGCAACAGATTTGGGACCAGGTAGTAGAGAGGTTGTCCCTCTCTCAGGAGAAGGCCCAGCGGTTTGCTAACCGGCATAGGACTGATGGTCCTCGGTTTAAAGTGGGGGACTTGGTCTGGTTGTCCTCAAAGAATATTCCTATGAGAGTAGCATCTCCTAAATTTAAGCCTAGGTTCATTGGACCTTATAAGATCATGGATATTATTAATCCTGTTTCTTTTCGTTTGCTTCTTCCAGGGACATTTAAGATCCATAACGTGTTCCACAAGTCCTTGTTGAAGAGGTTTGTTGAACCAGTGGTTCCTGCTGCTGTGCCTCCTGACCCTGTTTTGGTTGAGGGCAATCTGGAGTATGTGGTTGAGAAAATATTGGATTCTCGTTTTTCTAGACGGAAACTCCAGTATTTGGTTAAATGGAGAGGTTATGGTCAGGAAGACAATTCTTGGGTGTTTGCTTCGGACATCCATGCTAGGAGACTTATCCGTGCGTATCATAGAACTCATCCTGACCGACCTGGTTGCTCAAATGAGGGTTCGGTGACCCCTCCTCAAGGGGGGGGTACTGTTGTGAATGGGTTTGAGATGAGTTCTGAGCAGAGGCTCCCTCTGGTGGTTACAAGCGGTGCTAGTGAAGATTGTGAGGACTGGGAATCAGGTGTTACTGACTGGTCTTATATAAGGGAGTCATTTTCCCATCAGGGTTGCCGGTGATCAATTGTTCTGGTCTGAATCCTTCATTCCAGTTTCCCTTGTAGCCTGCTGTGTCGTGTCTGCATCTCCTGCTTACAGATAAGACTTTTGCTTCTTTTGTGTTTGTGCTATATTTTTGCATTTTGTCCTGCACTTCTTTGGGGGCCTTCAGGGTCCCCTCCGGGGGCTTTTGCCCCCTCAGTTTAGTTTAGCCACTGAGTTTTGTTCTTTTGCTTTTTCCAGTTTTTTCAGTGGCTGCTGTTTTGATTTTGTTACACCAGAGAACTAATTTAGGTGGTAGAGGTCGTGTGATCTCAGGTGATTTTGAAATTAGTGAGTTGGTGCTTTTCAGGGTTTTCTGGGATTGCAGTAAGTACCCTTCCTATCCTTTTCTATTTAGTTAGTTTGGGCCCCAGCGTTTGCTCATACTATTTTCTTTCTGTGTCAGTATTTCCTCTTGTCTAACCGCCATTACATGTTTGGGGGCTTTCTATTATCTTTGGGGTTCTGATCCGGGGCAGATAGCTTTCCTGTTTCTGTCTTTAGGTGTAGTTAGTTTCTCAGGCTGTGACGAGGCGTCTAGGACCAACGTAGGAACGCTCCACGGCTGCCTCTAGTTGTGGTGGTTAGTCAGGGTACTGCAATCTCATAGATTCCAACTGCTCTGGTGTATTGCCTTTTTGCCTGCTCTCCTCAGCTACCGAAACATAACACTTTTTGGTCTCAACTCCACTCACCGTGTTTGGAGGAAGAAGTATGAGTACAACCCCAAGAACATTGACCCAACTGTGAAGCATGGTGGGGGAAACATCATATTTTGGGGTGTTTTTCTGTAAAGGGGACAGGACGACTGCACAGTATTGAAGGGAGGATAGATGGGGTCATGAATCACAAAATTTTGGCCAGCAACATCCTTCCCTCAGTAAGAGCACTGAAGATGGGTCATGGCTGGGTCTTCCGGCATGAAATTGACCAGAAACAGACAGCCATGGCAACTAAGCAGTGGCTCCATAAGAAGCATTTCAAGGTCTTGGTGTGGCCTAGCCAGTCTCCAGACATAAACCCAAAATAAAATCTTTGGAGGTAGCTGAAACTCAATATTGTCCAGCGACAGCCCCAATTCTTGAAAGATCTGTATGGAGAAGTGTGCCAAAATCCCTGCTGCAGTGTGTGCAAACTTGGTCAAGAACTACAGGAAACTTCTGACCTCTGTAAATGCACACAAAGGTTTCTGTACCAAATATTAAGTTCGGTTTTTCTATTGTAACAAATACTTATTTCATGCAATAAAATGCAAATTAATTAAGTAAAAAATCATACAATGTAATTTTCAGGATTTTTTTTAAAGATTTTGTCTCTTACAGTTGAAGTGTACCTAAGATAAAAATTACAGACCTCTTCATTCTTTGTACAGTCATGGACAAAAGTTTTGAGAATGACACAAATATTAATTTTTACAAAGTCTACCGCTTCACTTTTTCTAATGGCAATTTGCATATACTCCAGAATGTTATTGTTAGGGTTCAAGTTCCCGCTGCTGCACAAGGGGAGTCTCGATCCAGTCCCGCTGCGGTCCCCCATTCATCTCCAGCCGCAGTGGAGCCTGCTCAGCAGAGACGTCGGTCCCAGCGTCTTGCCCGTTTCAGTGCCTCTCCTGGATCTGCTATTATAGCCAGTGCTGGAGCAGACGTCTTTGGGACGAAGTCCTGCGTTTCCCCTTCTGAGCATGCCCAGGGTAAGATCTCTCATTGGAGATCAGGGGTCACATGTTCAGGTACTGCAGCAGCTCCTGTTGGTCCGCCAGGAAGGTCCTGAAACTGCATGTGTTTTGGAGCAGTTTCTCATTGGTCCTTGTTTCTGGCAGGTCCTGTAGCTGTTGCTATAAAAGGGTGGCAATGCTGATCCGCCATGCGCTAGTATCAACCATTATATGCTTGCACCAGTGTGGTCATGTGTGTGTGTGGTTAGGGCCCGGCTGAAATAAGCCCCTAGAATACCGACTTAATAGGTGAGGAGTTTGGTATGCTTAGCTGGTCAGGGTCGGTGTCCTAGATGCCCTAGATTACCGGCATAACCAGTGAGGAGTTTGATTGCTGTATTCAGAGTCTGGCGTTCAGACGCCATAGTGTTGTGAATGGGTTTGAGATGAGTTCTGAGCAGAGGCTCCCTCTGGTGGTTACAAGCGGTACTAGTGAGGATTGTGAGGACTGGGAATCAGGTGTTACTGATTGGTCTTATATAAGGGAGTAATTTTCCCATCAGGTTGCCGGTGATCAATTGTTCTGGTCTGAATCCTTCTTTCCAGTTTTCCTTGTAGCCTGCTGTGTCGTGTCTGCATCTCCTGCTATCAGATAAGACAATTTCTTATTTTGTGTTTTTGTTATATTTTTGCATTTGGTCCTGCACTTCTGTGGGGGCCTTCTGGGTCCCCTCCGGGGGCTTTTGCCCTCTCAGTTTAGTCCAGCCACTGTGTTTTGTACTTTTGCTTTTTCCAGTTTTTTCAGTGGCTGCTGTTTTTGTTACACCAGAGAACTAATTTAGGTGGTAGAGGTCGTGTGATCTCAGGTGATTTTGAAATTAGTAGAGTTGGTGTTTTTTCAGGGTTTTCTGGGATTGCAGTAAGTACCCTTCCTGTCCTTTTCTATTTAGTTAGTTTGGGCCCCAGCGTTTGCTCATACTATTTTCTTTCTGTGTCAGTATTTCCTCTTGTCTAACCGCCATTACATGTTTGGGGGCTTTCTATTATCTTTGGGGTTCTGCTACGGGGCAGATAGCTTTCCTATTTCTATCTTTAGGTGTAGTTAGTTTCTCAGGCTGTGACGAGGCGTCTAGGACCAACGTAGGAACGCTCCACGGCTGCCTCTAGTTGCGGTGGTTAGTCAGGGTACTGCAATCTCATAGATTCCAACTGCTCTGGTGTATTTCCTTTTTTGCCTGCACTCCTCAGCTACCGTAACATAACACCATAGATTGCGGGTGTCTCCCGCGAGGACATTAGCGCATGATCACGTTCTATGTTTGCATAGCAGTCAACTGTGTACTTGGGTGCCTGACAGGACACAGAAGTTTGTCTCAGCGGCCATGTGACGTAACAGGGTTCGCTTTCAACGCTAGACAGTGCCCTAGCGTGTTTATTTTGCGACTCACTGGTGTTAAGTGAGTTTGCACACATCGACATATAGCGCTGCGGCACTCCTTCTAGCGGCTCTGTGGAATAACAGAGTTCGCACATATTGCCACAGCGCGTTACGGCGTTTTTTTCGGCGACTCTGTGGGATAACAGAGTTCGCTTCTTGCACCATTTTACTAGCAGCAGGCTCCGCCTGCACGGTGGACCCCAGGCTGCGAACGTACCTCTCTACATCAAATATTTGGTGCGTTCCCAGACCCTTACAGTTATAAAGAGTGATCAGCTTAACAGCAATTACTTGCAAAGTCAATATTTGGCTAGAAAATGAACTTTATCCCCCAAAACACATTTCAACATCATTGCAGCCCTGCCTTAAAAGGACCAGCTAACCTCTTTTCAGTGATTGCTCCATTAACACAGGTGTGGGTGTTGATGAGGACATGGCTGGAGATCAATCTGTCATGATTAAGTAAGAATGACACCACTGGACACTTTAAAAGGAGGCTGGTGCTTGGCATCATTGTTTCTCTTCTGTTAACCATGGTTATCTCTAAAGAAACACGTGCAGTCATCATTGCAATGCACAAAAATGGCCTAACAGGGAAGAGTATCGCAGCTAGAAAGATTGCACCTCAGTCAACAATCTATCGCACCATCAAGAACTTCAAGGAGAGAGGTTCCATTGTTGCTAAAAAGGCTCCAGGGCGCCCAAGAAAGACCAGCAAGCGCCAGGACCGTCTCTTAAAAGTGTTTCAGCTGCGGGATCGGGCTACCAGCAGTGCAGAGCTTGCTCAGGAATGGCAGCAGGCAGGTGTGAGTGCATCTGCACGCACTGTAAGGCGGAGACTCTTGGAGCAAGGCCTGGTCTCAAGGAGGGCAGCAAAGAAGCCACTTCTCTCCAGAAAAAACATCATGGACAGACTGATATTCTGCAAAAGGTACAGGCAGTGGACTGCTGAGGACTGGGGTAAAGTTATTTTCTCTGATGAATCCCCTTTTCGATTGTTTGGGACATCAGGAAAACGCCTCATTCGGAGAAGACAAGGTGAGCGCTACCACCAGTCTTGTCTCATGCCAACTGTTAAGCATCCTGAAACCATTCATGTGTGGGGTTGCTTCTCAGCCAAGGGAATCGGCTCTCTCACAGTCTTGCCTAAAAACACAGCCATGAATAAAGAATGGTACCAGAATGTCCTCCAAGAGCAACTTCTCCCAACCCTCCAAGAGCAGTTTGGCGATCAACAATGCCTTTTCTAGCATGATGGAGCACCTTGCCATAAAGCAAAGGTGATAACTAAATGGCTCAGGGAACAAAACATAGAGATTTTGGGTCCATGGCCTGGAAACTCCCCAGATCTAAATCCCATTGAGAACTTGTGGTCAATCATCAAGAGACGGATGGACAAACAAAAACCTAAAAATTCTGACAAAATGAAAGCATTGATTGTGCAAGAATGGACTGCCATCAGTCAGGATTTGGTCCAGAAGTTGATTGAGAGCATGCCAGGGAGAATTGCAGAGGTCCTGAAGAAGAAGGGTCAACACTGCAAATATTGACTTGCTGCATTAACTTATTCAATCTGTCAATATTAGCTTTTGTTACTCATATGTTTGCAATTATATTTCTGTCTGTGCTAAAAACATCTGTCAAACACACATAAAAACCAGAGGGCAGCAGATCATGTGAATAGATAATATTTGTGTCATTCTCAAAACTTTTGGCCATGACTGTAGGTGGGAAAACTTGTAAAATTGTCAGTGTATCAAATACTTATTTTCCCCACTGTATATGTGTGTATCTATACAGTTGTGCTCAAAAGTTTACATGCCCTGGCAAAATATTTGCTTTCTTGGCTTTTTTTTCAGAGATTATGAATTGTAACACCAAAACTTTTTCTACACTCATGGTTAGTGGTTGGGTGAAGCCATTTTTTGTCATACTACAGTGTTTTCTCTTTTAAATAATAATGAAAACCCCAAACATTCAAATAACCCTGATCAAATGTTTACATACCATGGTGATTTTGGCCTGATATCATGCACAGAAGTTGACACAAATGGGTTTGAATGGCCCCTAAAGGTAACATCCTCACCTGTGACCTGTTTGCTTGTAATCAGTGTGTGTGCATAAAAGCTGAATGAGTTTCTGGGATCCAGACAGTCTCTTGCATCTTTCATCCAGCCACTGATGTTTCTGGATTGTGAGTCATGGGGAAAGCAAAAGAAGTGTCAACGGATCTACTGGAAAAATGTAGTTGAACTGTATAAAACAGGAAAAAGATACAAAAAGATATCCAAGTAATTGATAATGCCAGTCAGAAGCATTCAAACTGTAATTAACAAATGGAAAATCAGGGGCTCTGTAAAAACAAAACCACGGTCAGGTAGACCAACAAAAATGTCATCCACAACTGTCAGGAAAATTGTTCGGGATGCAAAAAAAAAAACACAAATAACATCAGCTGAAATACAGGACTCTCTGAAAACCAGTGGTGTGGCTGTTTCAAGATGCACAATAAGGAGACACTTGAAGAAAAATGGGCTGCATGGTCAAGTCGCCAGAAGAAAGCCATTACTTTGCAAATGCCACAAAGTATCTTGTCTACAATACGCAAAACAGCACAGAGACAAACACCATTCCTACTGTAAAGCACGAAGGTGGATTGTTGATGTTTTGAGGAGGTGTGAGCTACAAAGGCACAAGAAACTTGGTCAGAGATGAAAGAAAGATGAATTATCAGCAAATACTGGAGGCAAATTTGCACTCATCAGCCCGGAAGCTGCGCATGGGACGTACTTGGATGTTCGAACATGAGAACGATCCAAAACACAAGGCCAAGTCGACCTGTCATTGACTACAGCAGAACAAAATGAATGTTCTGGAGTGGCCATCTAAGTCTCCTAACCTCAATATCATTGAGCCTCTCTGGGGAGATCTCAAGCGCGCAGTTTTTAACAGAATGGTTTTTAACAGGGAAAAATGCAAAGTGCTACATCTGGGCAATAAAAATGAAAAAGCATATACAGCATGGGAGGAATAGGGATAAGCAACAGCACATGTGAAAAAGACTTGGGTATATTAATAGATCATAGACTGAACATCAGTCAACATGAGTCAACAGTGTGATGCAGCAGCAAAAAAGGCAAATACAATTCTGGGATGTATTAACAGAAGCATACAGTCTAGATCACGTGAAGTCATTATTGCCCTCTACTCCTCTTTGGTCAGACCTGATCTGGAATACTGTGTCCAGTTCTGGGCACCACATTTTAAAAAAGACATCAACAAACTGGAAAAAAGTTCAGAGAAGAGTTGCCAGAGTGGTGACCGGTCTGCAAACCATGTACTATGAGGAATGGTTAGAGATTTTGGGAATGTTTAGCTTGCAAAAAAGAAGACTGAGAGGAGACGTAATAACTGCCTACAAATATCTCAAGGGCTGTCACACTACAGAAGGATCATCATTATTCTCATTTGCACAAGGAAAGACTAGAAGCAATGGGATGAAACTGAATGGGAGGAGACACGAGATTAGATATTAGAAAAAAAATTTGACAGGGTGATCAATGAGTGCAACTGACTGCCAAGAAAGGTGGTGAGTTCTCCTTCAATGGAAGTCTTCAAACAGAGGCTGGACAGACATCTGTCTGGGATGATTTAGTGAATCCTGCTTTGAGCAGGGGGTTGGACCAGATGACCCAAGAGTTCCCTTCCAACTCTACCATTCTATGATTCTATGAGTTCATGCTAGACAGCCCAGGAATTTTCAGGAACTGGAAGCTTTTTGCCAAGAAGAGTGGGCATCTTTTCCATCTGAGAAAATAAAGAAACTCATCCACAACTACCACAAAAATCAAGCTATCATTGAAGTTAGAGGTGGGAATACACGGTATTAAGAAAAAGGCCAAGAAAGCAAAAATTCTGCCAGAGCGTGTGGATATGTAAACTTTTGAGCACAACTGGAACTATATATATATATATATATATATATATATATATATATATTATATACACTACCGGTCAAAAGTTTAGGGTCACTTAGAAATTTCCTTATTTTTGAAAGAAAAGCAGTTTTTTTTCCAATGAAGCTAACATTAAATGATTCAGAAATACACTCTATACAGTGTTAATGTGGTAAATGACTATTCTAGCGGCAAACGTCTAGTTTGTAATGCAATATCTTCATAGGTGTATAGAGGCCCATTTCCAACAACCATCACTCCAGTGTACTTATGGTATTTTGTGTTCGCTAACTGTGTAAGAAGGCTAATAGATGGTTAAAATACCCTTTAAAACCCTTGTGCAAGTATGTTAACATAGCTGAAAACCGTTTGGTTGATTAGAGAAGCTATAAACCTGACCTTCCTTTGAGCTTGTTGAGAATCTGGAGCATTACATTTGTTGGTTCCATTAAACTCTCAAATGGCCAAAAAAAAAGAACTTTCTTGTGAAACTCGACAGTCTATTCTTGTTCTTAGAAATGAAGGCTATTCCATGCGAAAAATTACCAAGAAACTGAAGAATTCATACAATGGTGTGTAGTACTCCCTTTAGAGGAGTGCACAAACAAGCTCTAACCAGAGAAGAAAGACAAGTGGGAGGCCCCGCTGCACAACTGAGCAACAAGACAAGTACATTAGAGTCTTTAGTTTGAAAAATTGACGCCTCACAGGTCCTCAACTGGCAGCTTCATTAAACAGTACACATTAAACGCCAGTGTCAACATCTACAGTGAAGAGGCGATTTGGAGATGCTGGCCTCCAGGGCAGATTGGCAAAACAATGGAACCAACAAATGTAATGCTCCAGATTCTCAACAAGCTCAAAGGAAGGTCAGGTTTATAGCTTCTCTAATCAACCAAACGGTTTTCAGCTGTGTTAACATACTTGCACAAGGGTTTTAAAGGGTATTTTAACCATCTATTAGCCTTCTTACACAGTTAGCGAACACAAAATACCATAAGTACACTGGAGTGATGGTTGTTGGAAATGGGCCTCTATACACCTATGAAGATATTGCATTACAAACTAGACGTTTGCCGCTAGAATAGTCATTTACCACATTAACACTGTATAGAGTGTATTTCTGAATCATTTAATGTTAGCTTCATTGGAAAAAAACTGCTTTTCTTTCAAAAATAAGGAAATTTCTAAGTGACCCTAAACTTTTGACCGGTAGTGTATATATATAAAACACCTGCATGAGTAGAAGGAGGAATATGCACTAATAAATTCAAGTATCCCTATATAGAGATGTGTATGGCTCAAAACCAATAAAAATATATATTCTATTTTGGATAACAAAATAATTAAAAGCATAAAAACAGATATACTGAAGTCCGACTCATAAAATACTCAGGTCGCCCTGACAAAGCGTTTTGCGAAACATGTGTCAGATGCATTTTCTTTGATAGGTAAAGCATACTCCATGCTACTGTGTATTACTATCATTATGTGTATTTTATGTGATTATTACTCTATCCTTGTTTATTTGTATGTACCTTAAAGGGCCTTAATTTATACAGCACAGGTTAATTTGGCTTGTACCTTGTGTATTCACACAAGGGAGTTTTGTTAATATCACTTACCTCCCTTTAGTACTTTATATGTATGACTTTAGTTTGTCTATTTTTATGCTTTAAATATTTTGTTATCCAATAAAGAATACACTTTATTAATTTTGAGCCTTGCACATTTCTATATACAGTACAGACCAAAAGTTTGGACACACCTTCTCATTTAAAGATTTTTCTGTATTTTCATGACTATGAAAATTGTAAATTCACACTGAAGGCATCAAAACTATGAATTAACACATGTGGAATTATATACTTAACAAAAAAGTGTGAAACAACTGAAAATATGTCTTATATTCTAGGTTCTTCAAAGTAGCCACTTTTTGCTTTGATGACTGCTTTGCACACTCTTGGCATTCTCTTGATGAGCTTCAAGAGGTAGTCACCGGGAAAGGTTTTCATTTCACGGGTGTGCCCTGTCAGGGCTGGGACCATCAGTTGTGTTGTACAGAAGTCTGGTGGATACACAGCTGATAGTCCTACTGAATAGACTGTTAGAATTTGTATGCTATTCCATCCGGTTTGCATTTAGTTGGACCATGATTTATTTTTCAACAGGACAATGACCCCAAAAAACACCTCCAGGCTGTGAAAGGGCTATTTGACCAAGAAGGAGAGTGATGGGGTGCTACGCCAGATGACCTGGTCTCCACAGTCACCAGACCTGAACCCAATCGCGATGGTTTGAGGTGAGCTGGACCGCAGAGTGAAGGCAAAAGGGACAACAAGTGCTAAGCATCTCTGGGAACTCCTTCAAGATTGTTGGAAGACTATTTCCGGTGACTACCTCTTGAAGCTCATCAATAGAATGCCAAGAGTGTGCAAAGCAGTCATCAAAGCAAAAGGTGGCTATTTTGAAGAACCTAGAATATAAGACATATTTTCAGTTGTTTCACACTTTTTTGTTAAGTATATAATTCCACATGTGTTAATTCATAGTTTTGATGCCTTCAGTGTGAATGTACAATTTTCATAGTCATGAAAATACAGAAAAATCTTTAAATGAGGTGTGTCCAAACTTTTGGTCTGTACTGTAGGTATACATACATATATACATAGATATATAAAGTCACTGGTAAAGTGCTGGAAGGAAGATATGTTTCAGTGACACTATTAGCATCAGTGATTTGAAACCCAGAAGTTTGCTCCAACATACTATGTATTGAGAGGGGTTAATCAACCGTTGTAAGGGCTGGATTTTTGTGGACAACCATAGAGCAGGTGGGAGGTTGTCCACCTTATCTCCACCCCACGGTGTGGTCTGCAGTTTAAATAGACGGCCTTCTGTGGCATTCAGTGTTCAGTGTGTCGGGAAAGGCTAACTCAAGAGAAGTGTTTATGCTAACCTAAACTATGTGTTTTGCTAACCCTGAGCGGGCGGATCCCTGCTACCACAAGGACTGTGATCTGTGCTACCATTTTGTTTTGTTTTCCTGCTTTTGCCTAAGGGGCCGTGTTTTCTTTTTACTTAACCATGGGTTATGACGCATATATGATAAACCAGTGAAGGTCTTAAAGAGACAGTGTTCCTGTGTCTACCTCCAGATACAGCTGAGTGAGCAGATTTACTACAATATATAGGCGAATCCAAAAAAGAAATATGGGAAGTTTTTTGCCATAAAAAATTTTAGTTTATTCAAAACATATATTAAAATTTACCAAACCAATATTGTGATATAAATATAATGGGAGCAACAAGATACAACAGATAAAGCCAAAATAGAGGTACAGGAAAATAATATGTACACCAAGATTAATCCTAATTATTGCATATATAATATATATTGTATATAGAGCAAAAGAAGGCTTCAAAAATATACTGCAAAAATAGGAAATATATATATAATATTTAGACATACATAATAGATTCCATGAATTAAATAACGCTATCTAAATCCAAAAAATATATGAAGATAATTCAATCAAAAATATAGCAAGTAGATGAGCATAGCAATATCTATATACAGGCATAGTAAACTCAGACTGTGAAATCACTGCTAAAGTGCATAGTGCATGGTGCTAAATTGCTCAGTGCAAATACATGTCAGATAACGCCCATTGCCTGAAGAGAAATGCATGCTGGACCTGATAATAAGGATATCTACGATAGCTGCTGTGGAAGTATACTGTACCTCAAAGTGGCTTCTGGCACCCCTGACGCGCGTTTCGCGTGAAGCTTTTTCTAAGGGATAGTGCGTACCTTAAGGTCCTTTGATGCGTGTATTTATAGGGGAGAGGTAATGGCGGTTGGTTAGCGGCGCCTCCATAGACGAGTCTGCGTGACGTCAGCCCGAGTCAGCGTCATGTGATATTCAGCCCATCTCTGCTCGACGCGTCAGAGCAGGGTGGGCCTGGCTTAGAAGAGACGCGTCGTCATGGCAGCGCTGAAGCAGAAAGTCTACCGAGGCGCACACCGCACATGTGAAGTTGAACAGTGCCTATCCACAACAGCCATCGCATGATACATGTAGGTAAAGATAAACAGAGACTTCAAATATAGAATATAAAATTAATATATATGTATGCGAATGTACAGCACATACAAAATTAAAATAGAAAGATATAGGCATAAGTGATAATAATGAATTATGGTGACATTTGTTATAATAATAATATATAAATAATACAAGTAATATGTGCAACTATGTGACTACAATGTGAATATGTATTCATAAATAAATGCCCCAAAATCAATTATTATTATAGATAAATTAAAAAGAAAAGAAAAATAAAAAAACAAAAATAATAAAAATAATGATTCATTAATATAATAAAAATAAAACAAAAAAATAATAAATAAAAAATAATAAAGTAATAGGTGTAGTGATATATACTAAGTGTATATATGTATATATGTAATATAATATATTGTGCAAAAAATAATAAAGTGATACAAAAATGCTGCACATAAACATTAATATACATTAATATTCTTGATCTTCTTATGCCTCCTTGAATTTCCTGTAGATGAACTATTGGTCAAATTCAGATGGATAGTAAGTCCCCCGTATACAAGAGATGTATATATGAATATCAAATATCGTGAGGAAATTATCTAAAACATAAACAAGAGAAGGTTAAAATCATATAAAATAACAAAGAAACATACCAAAGGACAACATTTATAAGAATGGGGCATAACTTAAAATTTCATTGAGGCCCAATGTTTGTACCGATCGAATTTTGGATATCCATCGGGCCTCCAATTGTGCTAATTTTTTCCTCCAATTTCCTCCTCGTATATCTATATGAACTTTGTCTATACCCATGACTTTCAGGAGTTTGGCATCACAGCCATGATGCATTTTAAAATGCCTGGGTATAGGTTTCAACAATGTGTGATCATCTTCATCCAGTGCATTTAAAATGTCATGAAAATGCTCCCTTACTCTAACCTTCAGAGGCCTGGAAGTGAGTCCAATATAGATTTTAGGACATGGACATACTGCATAGTATACTACGCCTATTGTGTCACAAGTGATATGTTGAGTGATAGTGAACTCCTTCTCACCATCACTTGCCATAAAGGTAAGGGGCGTGTCATATTTGGGCAAGCTACGCATTTTCCACAAGGGTAAAAACCCCATTTTGGTCCCTTGGATTCAAAAGTTTTATTGGTTTGTGGTTCTGCGTAGTGACTATGTACAAGCATGTCTTTAAGATTCGGTGAGCGTCTATAGGTTATGGACGGTTGCAAAGGGATGTACTTAGAAAGTGTTCGATCCATGCGGAGTGTCGACCAAAATTGGTTCAAAATATCTTTCATTTTAGTCCATTGCTGACTATAATCAGCAATGAATCTTATTTTGGACTCATCTTTTTTCTGAAAATTCTGTGTTAACAGATCGTTTCTTTTTGCTTTTTTAGCCTTCAAAAAACCTTTCTTTATACTCCTATTGGAGTATCCACGCTGTTTGAACCTATCAGATAGAATGCTGGCCTGTTCGACAAAATTTGTTCAGTAGAACATATTCTCCTAGCTCTGAGGAATTGGCCTGTAGGTATGCCATTTATTAACGGCAAAGGATGTGAAGAATCAGCGTGGAGTATAGAATTCACCGTGGTCTCCTTACGGAAAACATTAGTTTCTAAAATACCATTAGCTCCTTTAGAAATCAGAATGTCCAAGAAATCAATTTTGGTTTGACTATATTTGCATGTTAATTTGATATTTAGGGCATTGTTATTAAGTACATTTACAAATGCAAGTAAATCTTGCTCCGAACCCTGCCAAATCATTAGGACATCATCTATATATCGAGCCCATAAGAGTGCCCCTTCAATGAATTCCACTGGATGTGTAAAAAATATAGATTGTTCCCAATTGCCTAGAAAGAGGTTAGCATATGCAGATGCATATGCCGCCCCCATTGCAGTCCCTTGTTTCTGCAAGTAAATGCTGCCTTTAAAGGTGAAAAAGTTATGTTCCAAGGCGAATTTCAGAAGTTTTAAGAGGAACTCAATGAATCCTACTTCATGGTCTGTTGAATATAAGAAAGTCCTAACTGCCGCAATCCCATCCTTATGCCGAATGGAAGTATATAAGGATTCTACTTCCATTGTGACCAACCACATGTCGTCTTCCAATGGGATTCCTTCCAGTTTTTTTACAGCATCCCCTGTGTCCTTAATGTACGATGGAAGATTACTTACCAATGGCTTTAGATAGAAGTCCAAAAATTTACTGATGATCTCACATAAGTTGCCATTCCCAGAAACAATAGGGCGACCCGGTGGGTTAATGGCATCCTTATGTATTTTTGGTGTAAAATATATGCATGCCATCTTCGGGTACTCAGGAATAAGATATTTTTGTGAGTCTTTATTGATAATTCCTTCAAAAAAGGCTTCATCAAGAATTTTTTGCAATTCGCCTTGAAATTTAGATGTAGGGTTAAATGTCATCTTCTGATAGCATGTAACATCCTTTAATTGACGAAAGGCTTCTTTTTCATACATCCCACTGGGCCAAGTTACGACGTTGCCCCCTTTATCCGCCGGTTTTATAGTAATTTCTTTAAGATTTTTTAATTCCCTAAGTTCTATCCTCTGCTCTCTAGTGAGATTGTCTTGAGCAATTCTACTCGGGATGTTTTCAAAAGCTTGTGTCACTAGTTTAACAAAGATCTCAATGCTGGGATATAGCTGTAGGGGAGGAAATTTCTTTAGTGTAGCGTCGGCGTCCCTGCCTTCTGCCAGGCAGGGACGCTGTTCCCCTGCAGCAGCGTCCTCTGCCAGGCAGGGACGTCGCCCCCCTTACCCTTCCTCAGCGTCCTCCTTCCGCCCTGCTGGGGCCGCGCGCTCCTTCCCTGCTGCTGGACTTAGGGCGCGCGCGCCCTCCCCGCTCTTAAAGGAGCCGCGCACATTTTTCAAATAAGTCCCCAGCCAATGCCGGAGGACTCCACCCTATATTAAGGGCTTCCTCCTTAATGGAGGTGCCCGAGCAATGTTGTTGTTGCACTGTTTCACTCTGCTTCAGCCCTCAGGTCCCGTTACCAGTTACCTGCCTGTTTCCTGCCCGTTTGCTGTATGCTACCTGTCCGCAAGTCTACCCGGAGGTTCGGATGTCACAAGTGGTGATCCACGGCTATTCCAGAGACTCTTGCCTGCTCGCTTGGGAGCGATCATCTGCCATCTGACTGCAGCCCTACCCGGAGGTTCGGACGTCACAAGCGGTGATCCCCGGCTATTCCAGAGACTCTTGCCTGCTCACTTGGGAGCGATCATCTGCCATCTGACTGCAGCCTACCGGGAGGCTTCACCATCTCAGGTCGTATATACCTGTCCATCTAGAGACTGCCCCGGTTACTTGCTGTGACAACCTGCCTGTCAATCCAGAGACTGCCCCGGTCACTTGCCGTGACAACCTGCCTGTCTATCCAGAGACTACCCCGGTCACTTGCTGTGACAACCTGCCTGTCAATCCAGAGACTGCCCCGGTCACTTGCCGTGACAACCTGCCTGTCTATCCAGAGACTGCCCCGGTCACTTGCCGTGACAACCTACCTGTCAATCCAGAGACTGCCCCGGTCACTTGCCGTGACAACCTGCCTGTCAATCCAGAGACTGCCCCGGTCACTTGCCGTGATCCTTTCCCGTATAACCAGAGACTGCCCCGTCACTTGCCGTGACTTCCTGTCCGTCTCCCTGGGCGCCACCCGCTCTCTTACAAGTATAACCTTCTTGTATAAATAAAGCTCAGAGGTTCCACCTACCTGACCCGTTACAGTTTGCTCGGGCCATGGAACCCGGTGGCACCCAAACCCCTTCGCTATCTGACCTGTGTCATGAACTGTCTCGTCAGAGGTCTCAACAGGAGTCCATCCTGGGTCATCTGCGGTGTGTTAATTCCCGCCTGGACACTCTGAATACTTCCCCGACAACCACCGCGAGCACCATGACCCGCAATCCGGCAGTTCCGCTGCTTACCAACTCCGTGGTTTCTATTCCAGGACCTCGACTTTCAGCTCCTCCTCGGTTTGGAGGCGACCCTGCTCTGGCTCGGGGTTTCATCAACCAATGTACCCTGCATTTTGAACTCCTGGCACACCAGTTTAACTCTGACCGGGCCAAAATTGCCTTCATCATGTCACATCTCACCGGAGAGGCCCTGGCCTGGCTAAATCCTCTTTGGGAAAGAGAAGATCCTCTGGTGTCTAACCTGTCTGCTTTTCTCTTAGCCTTCCGGAAGGTATTCGATGAACCCGGACGGAAGACCTCCTCTGCATCATCTCTGCTGCGTCTTCGTCAGGAGAGTCTCACCGTGGGTCAATATGCCATAAGGTTTCGTACCCTTGCCTCAGAGCTGGCTTGGGATAATGACGCTCTGATAGCTGTCTTCTGGGAGGGCCTGTCCGGCCGCATTAAAGATGAACTTGCCGGTCGAGACATTCCAACCTCTCTCGATGACCTCATAACTCTGGCCAATCTAATTGATCTACGGTTCCAGGAGCGAGCCATAGAGGTCACCCGTGAGAGAAGGTTTCCTCGCCTAGCTCCTTCATTTCAGAGACCTGTAACTCCTTCCGTATCTCCTCAAGTGCCCCCGGCAGAGCCCATGCAGGTCGACCAGACCAAGATGGTCAAACCCGTCAGGACTCACGCCGTGCTGAGGGGAGTTGCTTCTACTGTGGCAGTAAGGAGCACCGGATCCGTACCTGCCCAGAGAGGTCGGGAAACGCCTGTGTCTAGGTTCGCTCGGAGAGGTCCACCTAGACAAGAATAAATCCTCTTCATCTCTGCTGCTGTCTGTCTCAATTCTCCTCGGTGAGAACCGTTACTTCGAACTAGCCCAACTTGATTCTGGAGCAGCTGGGAATCTCGTTTCACAGGCTCTGGTAGAGAAATATCGCATTCCCACCAAACCTCTGCTTGAACCAGTATCTGTTGCTGCTGTAGATGGGGGTCTTCTACCATGTCCCATCCAGCTTATCACCGAGGCTATAACCCTGCAGGTGGGAATGTTACATTCTGAGAGTATCTCATTTCATGTTCTACCTGGACTCTCTCACGCTTTCTTACTAGGTCTGCCTTGGCTCCAAAAGCATGCACCCGTGCTCGACTGGCAGACTGGAGAGATTCTTCGCTGGGGACAGGACTGTCATCAAACGTGTCTGGTGCCTGTTCATCCTGTCCGTCCTTCTCCTACACCTGCTAATCTACCAGGACTCCCGATTCCATATTGGTCTTTCGCTGATGTCTTTAATAAAAAGGAAGCAGAGACATTACCCCCACACAGACCGTATGATTGTCCGATCGACCTGCTACCTGGTACTACGCCTCCCCGTGGGCGTATTTACCCATTGTCCGCTGCTGAGACCAGGTCGATGTCCGAATATATCGAGGAGAACTTGGCCAAAGGATTCATCCGGAAATCTACCTCCCCAGCGGGAGCAGGTTTCTTCTTCGTAAAAAAGAAAGACGGATCTCTCCGTCCCTGTATTGACTACAGAGGCTTAAATTTGATCACGGTGAAGAATAAGTACCCTCTTCCGCTCATTCCAGAATTGTTTGATCGACTTAGAGGGGCGAGAATCTTCACCAAACTGGATCTTCGTGGGGCATACAACCTGGTTCGTATCCGTCGGGGAGATGAATGGAAGACGGCATTCAACACCCGGGACGGCCACTACGAGTATTTGGTGATGCCCTTTGGTCTCTGTAATGCTCCAGCAGTCTTTCAGGAGTTGGTCAATGACATCTTTCGGGACCTCCTCTACTCTTGCGTTGTGGTGTACCTAGACGATATCTTGGTCTTCTCTCCGGACCTCCAGTCTCACCGGAGGGATGTTCGTCAGGTTCTGCTCAGGCTCAGGCAGAATCACCTCTTCGCCAAATATGAGAAGTGCCTCTTTGAGCAGACCTCGCTTCCGTTTTTGGGCTACATCATTTCTCAGACAGGCCTACGAATGGATCCGGAGAAACTGTCTGCCATCGAGAAGTGGCCTCGACCGGAGGGGTTGAAGGCCATTCAGCGGTTCCTGGGATTCGCCAACTATTACCGCCTCTTCATACCGCACTTCTCTTCCAGGACTGCTCCAATCTCCGCGCTCACCCGCAAGGATGCTAACCCCAAACAGTGGACGCCCGAAGCAGAGGAGGCCTTTCTTTCCTTAAAACAGGCCTTCTCTTCCGCTCCAGTGCTGCATCGCCCGGACGGCAACAAGCAGTTCTTCCTGGAGGTGGACGCTTCCTCCTCTGGAGCCGGAGCGGTACTCACTCAAAAATCTTCATCCGGGAGGATGGTATCCTGCGGCTTCTTCTCCAAACTCTTCTCCTCCTCCGAGCGCAACTACTCCATAGGAGACCGAGAGTTATTGGCCATCAAGTTGGCATTGGAGGAGTGGCGTTACTTACTCGAGGGGGCTCTTCATCCGGTAATCATTTACACGGACCACAAGAATCTGGCTTACCTCCAGCATGCTCAGAGACTTAACCCTCGCCAAGCCCGGTGGTCCTTGTTTTTTGCCCGCTTCGATTTTCTCTTGCATTTTCGCCCGGCTGACAAGAACGTCAAGGCTGATGCCTTGTCCCGGTCTTTCCTGGTGTCAGATCTCGAGGAAGAACCTAAACATATCATCGATCCCGCCAGAGTGATGCGGGTGGCTCCCGTGAGTCTAAATCGTCTCCCTCCAGGTAAGACGTTCGTATCAGTAACCGACCGGAAGAGAATCCTACACTGGGGTCATTCGTCTAAACTAGCTGGCCACGCTGGTCAGAAAAAGACCCTCCAACTCATAACCCGGCATTATTGGTGGCCTACCCTGCACAAGGACGTAATAGACTTTGTATCTGCCTGTGTCTCCTGTGCCCGCAACAAAGTTCCGAGACACCTGCCTGCCGGCCGTCTTCTTCCGCTTCCTGTACCCGCTGCCCCTGGCAGCATATAGCCATGGACTTCATAACAGATCTGCCCGTTTCTGCCGGTTGTACGGTCATTTGGGTGGTCGCTGACCGCTTTTCCAAGATGGCTCACTTCATTCCTCTGCCAGGTCTTCCGTCTGCACCCGAGTTGGCTAAAGACTTTATCCGCCACATCTTCCGTCTCCATGGTCTGCCTCGTCACATTGTGTCGGATCATGGGGTACAGTTCACCTCACGTTTCTGGAGAGCCACTTGTAAGTTGCTAGACGTCACCTTGGATTTCTCCTCCGCTTACCACCCGCAGTCCAATGGACAAGTTGAGCGAATCAATCAGAATCTGACCAGTTATCTCCGGCACTTCGTTAATGCCCACCATTCTGACTGGGTGGAGCTCCTGCCTTGGGCCGAATTCTCTTACAATAATCACGAGAGCGAATCTTCCTCCAAGTCTCCGTTTTTTGTAGTCTTCGGTCAGCACCCTCGGATCCCTGTTCCTGTCACCATCTCTGTGGACAATCCAGCTGCGGAATCTCTGGTTAGAGAATTTTCCTCCATATGGGAGAGTACCCGATCCGCACTCATTCAGTCATCCGAGCGTATGAAGAGACATGCTGACAAAAGACGTCTGGACCCTCCTCAATTCCGTCCTGGGGATAAGGTCTGGCTTTCGTCCAAGTATGTCCGGCTCAAGATTCCTTCCTACAAGTTAGGCCCTCGGTTCATCGGTCCCTTTGAGATCATCAGCCAGATCAACCGGTGTCCTATAAATTGAAACTCCCGGCCAATTTGCGCATTCCTAACTCTTTCCATGTATCTCTCCTCAAACCGGTGGTACTTAACTCTTTTTTCAAGTCTACAGGTACACCTCCTGCTCCAGTGTCTGCTGACGATGAATTTGAGGTAGAGAACATTCTGGCCACCAAAAGGGTAGGAAGAAAGACTTATTTTTTGGTGGATTGGAAGGGGTTTGGTCCTGAGGAGAGAACGTGGGAGCCTCGGGAGAACATCCATGCCCCTCTCATCCTAGCTAAATTTCTTTCTGGCCTAAAGAGGGGGGGGCCTAGAGGGGGGGTACTGTAGCGTCGGCGTCCCTGCCTTCTGCCAGGCAGGGACGCTGTTCCCCTGCAGCAGCGTCCTCTGCCAGGCAGGGACGTCGCCCCCCTTACCCTTCCTCAGCGTCCTCCTTCCGCCCTGCTGGGGCCCGCGCTCCTTCCCTGCTGCTGGACTTAGGGCGCGCGCCCGCGCCCTCCCCGCTCTTAAAGGAGCCGCGCGCATTTTTCAAATAAGTCCCCGGCCAATGCCGGAGGACTCCACCCTATATTAAGGGCTTCCTCCTTAATGGAGGTGCCCGAGCAATGTTGTTGTTGCACTGTTTCACTCTGCTTCAGCCCTCAGGTCCCGTTACCAGTTACCTGCCTGTTTCCTGCCCGTTTGCTGTATGCTACCTGTCCGCAAGTCTACCCGGAGGTTCGGACGTCACAAGTGGTGATCCACGGCTATTCCAGAGACTCTTGCCTGCTCGCTTGGGAGCGATCATCTGCCATCTGACTGCAGCCCTACCCGGAGGTTCGGACGTCACAAGCGGTGATCCCCGGCTATTCCAGAGACTCTTGCCTGCTCACTTGGGAGCGATCATCTGCCATCTGACTGCAGCCTACCGGGAGGCTTCACCATCTCAGGTCGTATATACCTGTCCATCTAGAGACTGCCCCGGTTACTTGCTGTGACAACCTGCCTGTCAATCCAGAGACTGCCCCGGTCACTTGCCGTGACAACCTGCCTGTCTATCCAGAGACTACCCCGGTCACTTGCTGTGACAACCTGCCTGTCAATCCAGAGACTGCCCCGGTCACTTGCCGTGACAACCTGCCTGTCTATCCAGAGACTGCCCCGGTCACTTGCCGTGACAACCTACCTGTCAATCCAGAGACTGCCCCGGTCACTTGCCGTGACAACCTGCCTGTCAATCCAGAGACTGCCCCGGTCACTTGCCGTGATCCTTTCCCGTATAACCAGAGACTGCCCCGTCACTTGCCGTGACTTCCTGTCCGTCTCCCTGGGCGCCACCGCTCTCTTACAAGTATAACCTTCTTGTATAAATAAAGCTCAGAGGTTCCACCTACCTGACCCGTTACATTTAGGATGGGTGGTATGTATTTTTTACCTACCATGCTGTTTCCTTCTTGTTCCTCTTGAAGTTCTGTCAAAGTTGTTATAGCCTGCATTTCCTGTTCTGTCCAGGCCTCCTCTGTATTAGAGGAAGGAAGGAAGGAATCCCATTGGAAGACGACATGCAGTTGGTCACAATGGACGTAGAATCCTTATATACTTCCATTCGGCATAAGGATGGGATTGCGGCAGTTAGGACTTTCTTATATTCAACAGACCATGAAGTAGGATTCATTGAGTTCCTCTTAAAACTTCTGAAATTCGCCTTGGAACATAACTTTTTCACCTTTAAAGGCAGCATTTACTTGCAGAAACAAGGGACTGCAATGGGGGCGGCATATGCATCTGCATATGCTAACCTCTTTCTAGGCAATTGGGAACAATCTATATTTTTTACACATCCAGTGGAATTCATTGAAGGGGCACTCTTATGGGCTCGATATATAGATGATGTCCTAATGATTTGGCAGGGTTCGGAGCAAGATTTACTTGCATTTGTAAATGTACTTAATAACAATGCCCTAAATATCAAATTAACATGCAAATATAGTCAAACCAAAATTGATTTCTTGGACATTCTGATTTCTAAAGGAGCTAATGGTATTTTAGAAACTAATGTTTTCCGTAAGGAGACCGCGGTGAATTCTATACTCCACGCTGATTCTTCACGTCCTTTGCCGTTAATAAATGGCATACCTACAGGCCAATTCCTCAGAGCTAGGAGAATATGTTCTACTGAACAAAATTTTGTCGAACAGGCCAGCATTCTATCTGATAGGTTCAAACAGCGTGGATACTCCAATAGGAGTATAAAGAAAGGTTTTTTTGAAGGCTAAAAAAGCAAAAAGAAACGATCTGTTAACACAGAATTTTCGGAAAAAAGATGAGTCCAAAATAAGATTCATTACTGATTATAGTCAGCAATGGACTAAAATGAAAGATATTTTGAACCAATTTTGGCCGATACTCCGCATGGATCGAACACTTTCTAAATACATCCATTTGCAACCATCCATAACCTATAGACGCTCACCGAATATTAAAGACATGCTTGTACATAGTCACTACGCAGAACCACAAACCAATAAAACTTTTGAATCCAAGGGACCAAAATGGGGTTTTTACCCTTGTGGAAAATGCGTAGCTTGCCCAAATATGACACGCTCCCTTACCTTTATGGCAAGTGATGGTGAGAAGGAGTTCACTATCACTCAACATATCACTTGTGACACAATAGGCATAGTATACTATGCAGTATGTCCATGTCCTAAAATCTATATTGGACTCACTTCCAGGCCTCTGAAGGTTAGAGTAAGGGAGCATTTTCATGACATTTTAAATGCACTGGATGAAGATGATCACACATTGTTGAAACCTATACCCAGGCATTTTAAAATGCATCATGGCTGTGATGCCAAACTCCTGAAAGTCATGGGGTATAGACAAAGTTCATATAGATATACGAGGAGGAAATTGGAGAAAAAAATTAGCACAATTGGAGGCCCGATGGATATCCAAAATTCGATCGGTACAACCATTGGGCCTCAATGAAATTTTAAGTTATGCCCCATTCTTATAAATGTTGTCCTTTGGTATGTTTCTTTGTTATTTTATATGATTTTAACCTTCTCTTGTTTATGTTTTAGATAATTTCCTCACGATATTTGATATTCATATATACATCTCTTGTATACGGGGGACTTACTATCCATCTGAATTTGACCAATAGTTCATCTACAGGAAATTCAAGGAGGCATAAGAAGATCAAGAATATTAATGTATATTAATGTTTATGTGCAGCATTTTTGTATCACTTTATTATTTTTTGCACAATATATTATATTACATATATACACATATACACTTAGTGTATATCACTACACCTATTACTTTATTATTTTTTATTTTTTATTTTTATTTTTATTATATTAATGAATCATTATTTTTATTATTTTTGTTTTTTTATTTTTCTTTTCTTTTTAATTTATCTATAATAATAATTGATTTTGGGGCATTTATTTATGAATACATATTCACATTGTAGTCACATAGTTGCACATATTACTTGCATTATTTATATATTATTATTATAACAAATGTCACCATAATTCATTATTATCACTTATGCCTATATCTTTCTATTTTAATTTTGTATGTGCTGTACATTCGCATACATATATATTAATTTTATATTCTATATTTGAAGTCTCTGTTTATCTTTACCTACATGTATCATGCGATGGCTGTTGTGGATAGGCACTGTTCAACTTCACATGTGCGGTGTGCGCCTCGGTAGACTTTCTGCTTCAGCGCTGCCATGACGCATCTCTTCTAAGCCAGGCCCACCCTGCTCTGACGCGTCGAGCAGAGATGGGCTGGATATCACATGACGCTGACTCGGGCTGACGTCACGCAGACTCGTCTATGGAGGCGCCGCTAACCAACCGCCATTACCTCTCCCCTATAAATACACGCATCAAAGGACCTTAAGGTACGCACTATCCCTTAGAAAAAGCTTCACGCGAAACGCGCGTCAGGGGTGCCAGAAGCCACTTTGAGGTACAGTATACTTCCACAGCAGCTATCGTAGATATCCTTATTATCATGTCCAGCATGCATTTCTCTTCAGGCAATGGGCGTTATCTGACATGTATTTGCACTGAGCAATTTAGCACCATGCACTATGCACTTTAGCAGTGATTTCACAGTCTGAGTTTACTATGCCTGTATATAGATATTGCTATGCTCATCTACTTGCTATATTTTTGATTGAATTATCTTCATATATTTTTTGGATTTAGATAGCGTTATTTAATTCATGGCATCTATTATGTATGTCTAAATATTATATATATATTTCCTATTTTTGCAGTATATTTTTGAAGCCTTCTTTTGCTCTATATACAATATATATTATATATGCAATAATTAGGATTAATCTTGGTGTACATATTATTTTCCTGTACCTCTATTTTGGCTTTATCTGTTGTATCTTGTTGCTCCCATTATATTTATATCACTATATTGGTTTGGTAAATTTTAATATATGTTTTGAATAAACTAACATTTTTATGGCAAAAAACTTCCTATATTTCTTTTTTGGATTCAGTTATAATTGGAAGTACTTGTGAATTAGGCAATATTTCTATGTGAGTTTATATTTATATGCTGTACTTTGTTTACAGTTTTATTCATTTTTGTCAGAATGGATACTAAGGCCAGAGACCAGGATTGGTTGGCCTGTTTGGATTCAGTTTTTAATGGGGGCACGGTACAAACTGATTCTACTGAGAATGGGCAGAAAATAGTGTTAAGAAACTCCATTAAATCCTCACTTAAGAAAAGAGCTAGAACATGGTGGAACAAGGCGTCGCTAGAAAATTACCTTGCTAAAGGGATTATCCCCAGAGGCCTATGCATACGAATTATGCCATCCTTTCCTGTGGAAGATATTACATTTAGATCTAGATGGGAAGAAGCTTGCACTGCATGTTCCAAAGCCTTCATGGAACTTCTTATAGGAAATAATAAGAGTCTAGATAAAATCGACACTGAGATAGAAACCATACGACATAATCTGCAACAAAGCCTTTCAGCAGTGGAAATGGAAGTTTTGAATAAGGAGATAGATTCTCAATCTCTCATCTGGGAAAAAGAAATTAAAGAAACGAAAGCCAGGAAATTCCAAAGAGATCTACAGGATTTCAAAAATGGTACAGTTTATAA
Source organism: Oophaga sylvatica (assembly GCA_033576555.1). Classification (NCBI taxonomy): domain Eukaryota; kingdom Metazoa; phylum Chordata; class Amphibia; order Anura; family Dendrobatidae; genus Oophaga; species Oophaga sylvatica. The sequence goes on along the minus strand of JARQOD010003695.1, from coordinate 6,720 downwards.
ATGGCTATCACCAACCAGGGGTGAACACAGCATAGCTAGATCCATTTCCTTGTCATCTATATCATCCAAGGAAGAGGATGACAGCTATAAGCGTAATTATAACTTGCGGAGGAATTATGGCAGAAGGAACGATACCCCAAGAAGGCATGAAAAACGTTTTGATAAACCATCCACTTCCAAATTGCAGGTGATTAACCTTTCCAGCATTCAACTAACTAAACCTCAGATTGAGGTGCTTAGTTTAGGTTTAACCTTTTCACCTGCTGCTTCCTTTGATTCATTTTTAGCAGTAAAAGATCTCCAGCTTTTTGCTCGCAAATTGATCCTGAAAAAATTGCATGAAAAATCTAATACAGAGGAGGCCTGGATAGAACAGGAAATGCAGGCTATAACAACTTTGACAGAACTTCAAGAGGAACAAGAAGGAAACAGCATGGTAGGTAAAAAATACATACCACCCATCCCAAAGAAATTTCTCTCCCTACAGCTATATCCCAGCATTGAGATCTTTGTTAAACTAGTGACACAAGCTTTTGAAAACATCCCGAGTAGAATTGCTCAAGACAATCTCACTAGAGAGCAGAGGATAGAACTTAGGGAATTAAAAAATCTTAAAGAAATTACTATAAAACCGGCGGATAAAGGGGGCAACGTCGTAATTTGGCCCAGTGGGATGTATGAAAAAGAAGCCTTTCGTCAATTAAAGGATGTTACATGCTATCAGAAGATGACATTTAACCCTACATCTAAATTTCAAGGCGAATTGCAAAAAATTCTTGATGACGCCTTTTTTGAAGGAATTATCAATAAAGACTCACAAAAATATCTTATTCCTGAGTACCCGAAGATGGCATGCATATATTTTACACCAAAAATACATAAGGATGCCATTAACCCACCGGGTCGCCCTATTGTTTCGGGGAATGGCAACTTATGTGAGATCATCAGTAAATTTTTGGACTTCTATCTAAAGCCATTGGTAAGTAATCTTCCATTGTACATTAAGGACACAGGGGATGCTGTAAAAAAACTGGAAGGAATCCCATTGGAAGACGACATGTGGTTGGTCACAATGGACGTAGAATCCTTATATACTTCCATTCGGCATAAGGATGGGATTGCGGCAGTTAGGACTTTCTTATATTCAACAGACCATGAAGTAGGATTCATTGAGTTCCTCTTAAAACTTCTGAAATTCGCCTTGGAACATAACTTTTTCACCTTTAAAGGCAGCATTTACTTGCAGAAACAAGGGACTGCAATGGGGGCGGCATATGCATCTGCATATGCTAACCTCTTTCTAGGCAATTGGGAACAATCTATATTTTTTACACATCCAGTGGAATTCATTGAAGGGGCACTCTTATGGGCTCGATATATAGATGATGTCCTAATGATTTGGCAGGGTTCGGAGCAAGATTTACTTGCATTTGTAAATGTACTTAATAACAATGCCCTAAAATCAAATTAACATGCAAATATAGTCAAACCAAAATTGATTTCTTGGACATTCTGATTTCTAAAGGAGCTAATGGTATTTTAGAAACTAATGTTTTCCGTAAGGAGACCGCGGTGAATTCTATACTCCACGCTGATTCTTCACATCCTTTGCCGTTAATAAATGGCATACCTACAGGCCAATTCCTCAGAGCTAGGAGAATATGTTCTACTGAACAAATTTTGTCGAACAGGCCAGCATTCTATCTGATAGGTTCAAACAGCGTGGATACTCCAATAGGAGTATAAAGAAAGGTTTTTTGAAGGCTAAAAAAGCAAAAAGAAATTATCTGTTAACACAGAATTTTCAGAAAAAAGATGAGTCCAAAATAAGATTCATTGCTGATTATAGTCAGCAATGGACTAAAATGAAAGATATTTTGAACCAATTTTGGCCGACACTCCGCATGGATCGAACACTTTCTAAGTACATCCCTTTGCAACCGTCCATAACCTATAGACGCTCACCGAATCTTAAAGACATGCTTGTACATAGTCACTACGCAGAACCACAAACCAATAAAACTTTTGAATCCAAGGGACCAAAATGGGGTTTTTACCCTTGTGGAAAATGCGTAGCTTGCCCAAATATGACACACTCCCTTACCTTTATGGCAAGTGATGGTGAGAAGGAGTTCACTATCACTCAACATATCACTTGTGACACAATAGGCATAGTATACTATGCAGTATGTCCATGTCCTAAAATCTATATTGGACTCACTTCCAGGCCTCTGAAGGTTAGAGTAAGGGAGCATTTTCATGACATCTTAAATGCACTAGATGAAGATGATTACACATTCTTGAAACCTATACCCAGGCATTTTAAAATGCATCATGGCTGTGATGCCAAACTCTTGAAAGTCATGGGTATAGACAAAGTTCATATAGATATACGAGGAGGAAATTGGAGGAAAAAATTAGCACAATTGGAGGCCCGATGGATATCCAAAATTCGATCGGTACAACCATTGGGCCTCAATGAAATTTTAAGTTATGCCCCATTCTTATAAATGTTGTCCTTTGGTATGTTTCTTTGTTATTTTATATGATTTTAACCTTCTCTTGTTTATGTTTTAGATAATTTCCTCACGATATTTGATATTCATATATACATCTCTTGTATACGGGGGACTTACTATCCATCTGAATTTGACCAATAATTCATCTACAGGAAATTCAAGGAGGCATAAGAAGATCAAGAATATTAATGTATATTAATGTTTATGTGCAGCATTTTTGTATCACTTTATTATTTTTTGCACAATATATTATATTACATATATACACATATACACTTAGTATATATCACTACACCTATTACTTTATTTTTTTTTTTTATTTTTATTTTTATTTTTTTGTTTTATTTTTATTATATTAATGAATCATTATTTTTATTATTTTTATTTTTTTATTTTTATTTTCTTTTTAATTTATCTATAATAATAATTGCTTTTGGGGCATTTATTTATGAATACATATTCACATTGTAGTCACATAGTTGCACATATTACTTATCACGAACACCGCACTGCACTTGCTCACTGAGCCAGTGCGCGTGTCCTGAATAAGACAGACTGCACTCAAAGATACCTGTGGAGCGGGGCAGTCGCGGTGAAGATGCGTGCTTCAGACTAACAGGACCCTAAGCACGTGACTGCCAAGGGGCGGCGCCGGCCACAGGTCTCTCAGAGAAAACAGTAACAGACAGAGAATGCTCCAGGCCAGAGGACCTTAAGCACGTGACTGCTGATGGGCGTGGCCTAAGCTCCAGAGAGCTATGAGCAGAAGGAAAACTCCTAGAAGGGTAACTACGGGACAGAGTTACCAAGGGGCATAGACAAAACGGATAGCCAGGATAGATAGGTCATACACAGAGGGAGCAACGCAGTACAAGAGGAGCAGGCAGAGAATAACCAGAACGTAGCCAAGGGATCAGTAAACCAGAACGGGCAAATACACAGTACCAAGACAGTAGACAAACTCACAACGAAGAGACGGACCGGGTCAAAACCAAACAAGCAACAAGATCAGGCACAAGGCACAGGCACACAGGAGGTCAACTAACTCAGCCGAGGGCAGGAGTATAACTGACACCAGACCTAGGTCAATTGGCAACTAAATAGCCGCCTTCTGCCAGAGAGAGGCTGAAACCATTAACCCCAGTCTGGCCAGGACGGGACAAAGACCAAACCCCGTCCTGGGTCATGACAGTACCCCCCTTCAACGGGGGGCCACCGGACCCCCGGGTTTCTCAGGACACCTGGCATGAAAGGTCCGGACCAACTGATCCGCATGAACAGATCGGGCAGGAACCCACGACCGGTCCTCTGGACCGTAGCCTTTCCAATGTATCAGATACTGAAGAGCACGACGGACAAACCTAGAGTCAAGAATTCGTTCCACCTCGTACTCAGACTGCCCGTCTACCAAAACCGGTGGTGGGGAAGACAACGGTCCTTCCCTACAGGACCCCACAGGTTTCAAAAGGGCCCTATGGAAAACGTTGGGAATCCGTAGAGACGGAGGGAGACGCAACCGAAATGCCACCGGTTAACTGCTTCCGTAATTTCATAAGGACCAATAAATTTAGGTCCAAGTTTCGCAGAGGGGACCTTGAGCCTTGTATTCCTAGTAGATAACCATACCTTATCCCCAACCTGGAACACCGGCCCCACAGACCTTTTTTTGTCAGCAAAAAACTTATATTTAGACTGAGCCTTCGTAATGTTCCTTTGGACCTCCTGCCATAACTCCCCCAACCGCTAGATTGTCCCATCCGCCCCGGACACCCAGAGTCCAAATGGGAGAACTCCCCAAAATGTGGATAAAAACCCATAATTGCAGAAAAAGGGAGATGTGCCCGTAGACTGGTTAATGCGGTTGTTAAACGCAAACTCAGCCAAAGGTAACGCAGTACACCAATCATCCTGTCGGGCTGAGGTCAGGCAACGCAGGATTTCTCTAGAGACTGATTGGTCCGCTCAGTCTGCCCATTAGTCTCTGGATGATAAGCGGATGAAAAAGACAGACCAATACCCAACATCTTACAAAATGCCCTCCAAAATCTGGAAACAAATTGTACCCCCCTATCAGACACCACATTCAAGGGTACCCCATGCAACCGCACCACATGCTCAACAAACAATCTGGACAACTTTTCCGCATTAGGTAAAGCCGCCAAGGGTACAAAATGTGCCTGTTTACTAAACCTAATATGTAAAACACTAGCACAGTCTTATAGTAGAGGTGCACCAGTAGGTTCCCAAGCCGTAATAACTGAAATGAAAAGTTGGGCACACTCCAATGGGTGAAAATAGGTGAAAATAGTTTAATGATGCACGTACAGTAGTCACAACATCAAACGTTTCGGTCTTTATAGACCTTCATCAGTGAACTACAAAAATGAAATCAATGACATTACAAGAAATAAGGTATATACAATGAGGAAATAAAGGTCATATCTATCGAGCAGAAAATAACCTTAGGATACCACCATTATCATGCCTCAGCAAAAGTAACAGAAATCAGAAATATGTAGAATATGTGGTTATAATAGTGACTTACTTCACAGCAATGATCTGCCTATGATTTCGTTACAGCCTAAAAGCGCCTAACTACTACTTACAGTAGTAAATCTCTCTCTGGTATGTGACACTTTTCTCATAGCGAGACTATATATCATTTTATACTCTCCACTAATTTTTCCATTTTACATCACAGCACAACTGTGTCCTTACTACCTAACTCTTACGGTATGTTTTGTTGGGAATTTAAATTACTATTCCACAGCACTGTGCACATATTCTGTATATTATGAGAATCTCATGTCTAATTTATGTTTCTCAGATTACAAGCAACTAAAATCTCATAGTATAATATATTTATGTCAACTGCCACTTTCACTGAGGTATGTCCTTATAAGTCCTAAATTCTACATATTTCTGATTTCTGTTACTTTTGCTGAGGCATGATAATGGTGGTATCCTAAGGTTATTTTCTGCTCGATAGATATGACCTTTATTTCCTCATTGTATATACCTTATTTCTTGTAATGTCATTGATTTCATTTTTTGTAGTTCACTGATGAAGGTCTATAAAGACCGAAACGTTTGATGTTGTGACTACTGTACGTGCATCATTAAACTATTTTCACCTATTTTCACCCATTGGAGTGTGCCCAGCTTTTCATTTCTGTTTACTAAACCTGTCCACCACTACCCAAATGACGGTGTTACCCTTGGAAGGAGGAAGGTTGGTGATAAAATCCATGGACAAATGAGTCCATGGTCTATCAGGAATTGGCAGTGGCACCAATTCCCGGCCGGCCGGTTATGGGGGGGTTTCGCATGGGCACATACCCCACAAGCAGACACAAATTCCCCAACATCAGAGGCTAAAGAAGACCACCAGAATATCCTAGCGATGGCCCTCCAGGTAGCCGAGATCCCAGGATGTCCACCCAGAACTGAGTCATGGAATTCCCGAAGGATCCTGAGACGAAATTGAACTGGTACAAAAAGTTTATCCACTGGCTTAGCTGGAGGGGCAAGAGACTGAGCTTCCCGAATCTCCTGTTCCAACCCAGCAGAAACAACTGCCACCACCACCCCAGGCTGAAGAATGGAGGATGGAGGTTCGGGGGGAGACACCGGATCCAGACTGTGTGACAAGGCATTAGCCTTGACATTTTTGGATCCTGGCCGAAAAGTGATGGAGAACTGGAATCGGGAAAAAAAAAGCGACCATCTTGCCTGTCTAGGAGTCAATCTTTTAGCAGACTCAATGTAAGCTAGGTTCTTGTGGTCCGTAACCACAGTAATAGGATGGACAGCACCCTCCAAAAAATGCCTCCATTCTTCAAAGGCCAACTTCACGGCCAGAAGTTCTCGATTCCCAACATCATAGTTTCTCTCCGCAGGAGAGAATTTCTTAGAGAAAAAGGCATAGGGTCTCAAATTAGTCAAAGTGGCGGGTCCCTGGGACAACACCGCCCCTACCCCCACCTCCGAGGCGTCCACCTCAACAATAAATGGTTCAGACGGGTCCGGTTGAATAAGAACGGAGCAGACATGAAACATTTTTTTAAAAACTGAAACGCCGCCACCGCTGCGGCTGACCAATTCTTGACATCAGCCCCTTTTGAGTCAGATCTGTGAGAGGTTTAACTACCTGCGAGAACCCCTTATAAACTTGCGATAGTAATTTGCGAATCCTAAGAAA